>JAIUZE010066626.1:0-13430 GCA_022085475.1 Heliosperma pusillum | reverse complement strand
ACGAACGTGGAGGTAGCCAAGGGAATGAGAGTACAAAGCACATAACAAAATAGTGCTCAAACCGTATCATTTGTAAAAACCGACTCAAAGTGGGACATACCAAAAACCGTCACAAAACATGAGAAAAGGGAATCATATAAGTTTAAATATGATCAAAATGAGTCAATACATGATACATAAGCATTAGAACAAGTTTATGAAGCATAATGAATAAAAAAAAATAGATCACCTCTCCAAAACAACGTTGTTTGGAACCCAACGAAAACAAGGGTCCACTTCAAACGGTCATAGCTAGAGTTATAGACATGAAAATACAGAAATTTCAAATGGAGGTGATATCTTATCCTCTTACGGTTCCAACGAGATGTCACAAGCCCAAAACAAGCAAGTAACGAAGGAGATATGATCATTTTACGAAAAGGGGCAGTGCAGTGAAACTGCACAAGTCACGACCGTGACTTGTATTTCACGACCGTGACATGTGTTACCAATTCACCCGTGAGCCTTCAACAAAATTTCAATCCCATTATTTCCAATTCTCATAATTCATTTCTAATCGCTATCAACAATCAATATTCATCATCAACAATCATCAAATAACAACAATCATCATCCATAACATGAATCCTAAGCTTTCTAATCGTATTCTAAATACGAATTCTAGCGTATAAAGCATGTAAAACACGTAAATGATATCGAGTAACCCTTCACCGTACCTTTTTGCGTCTTTTAAACGGTTCTAAACCTTCCTAGTCTCCACCTACATACAATTAGATAATAAAAGATGAATATCATTCACCTTGAGAAAGACGGATAATTTAAAAAGCGAGAAAGACGATAATTTTATTACCAATACGGATAGAGGAAGGTAAGAGGGGAAAAATGAGACGAACTTACGTGAATTTAAGCAAAGAACGAAAGAGCTACGATGATTTCAAGATCGGAAAGTTTATGGAGGCAAGGGTTTTGATTTTTGCTTAAGGAAGAAGTAAGAGTTTTGGTTTGTGTTGAATGAAATAGATTAAGGGATTATGAGATATTTATGGGGAAAAGTCAACAAAAGTCAAACTCGCCTTAAGACGGGATTCTCATGGAATCTCACGGAAATTCCAAATACGAACTCGGAAATTCTAAATTCGACTCGGAACATAAAATTCTATATTAAAACTTAAATTTGCTGAAACGTATCCGTAAAATATTTTCACTAGAAAAATAGGGTACATTTCCGGGTGTTACACCCCAACTGGTAGAACAAAAATCTGGGACCAATGGTTATGAATTGTTGCCAGAACAGCCTTCACCAATATCAATCTCCCAGAATAAGATATCCTTCTACTATTCCACCCCCTTATTCTCCTAATCATTCTGTCTACAAGAATATTACAATCCATTTTAGAAAATCTTTTATGGGAAATTTTCACTCCCAAGTACTTAAAAGGCAGTTCCCCTTGTTTGAACCCAGTACCTTGAAGCAAACTTTGTAGCACAGCAGGATCAACCCATTACAGTAAATATCAGATTTGTCAGAATTAATACTTAGACCAGATGCACAAGTGAACCTTTTAAAAGTAACCATGATAATAAACATAGATCTAATATCCCCTTTACAAAATAGAAGCAAATCATCTGCAAACATAAGGTGGGTCAACTTAATACCTTTGCAAAGTGGATGGAAATGAAAACCAGGAATAGTAGTAGTAATGTGCAGAAGTCTGCTCAAATACTCCATACATATAGTGAATAATAGGGGAGACATAGGATCTCCCTGCCTCAGTCCCCTGGCTCCCTTAAAAAAACCATGAGATTGCCCATTCAGAACAATAGAATAACATGGAGTACAAACACATTGCATTACCATATTAATCAGAACAGTAGGATAATTAAGGGCTTGTATCATCTTTTCTAGGAAAACCCATTCCACAGAATCATAAGCCTTCCTAAGATCAATCTTCATTACACATCTAAGTGAAGCTTTCCTCCTCTTATACATCCTGACCAAATCTTGGCTAATCAAGATATTTCCCAGTATACTTCTGCCTTTGATAAAAGCACATTGTGCAGGATCAATAATCATAGCTAAACTATCACTCATTCTGTCACACAAAAGCTTGGAAATTACTTTATAAATAGTGTTGCAACAAGCAATAGGTCTGAATTCAGACACATGGTTTGGGCTATCAACTTTAGGAATCAGCACTAGATTTGTACAATTCACTTGCCTTAAAAACTTCCCATTTTTGAAGAACTCTATCACAGCACTACAAATATCCCCCTTAATATACTTTCAAGAAGCCTTAAAAAAGCCACTAGTGAACCCATCAGGCCCAGGACTCTTCTCACTGGGAATAGAGAAGACTGCCCCCTTGATATCCTCCATTGTAGGAATTCTACACATAAAACCCCAATCATTCTCATTCACCACCTTCCCTCGCCTAACAACACTACTATAAAACTCATTGATTTCTCCATTCTGTCCAAGAAGCTTCTGATAAAACTCCACAAAGGCTTGCATAATGGAGTCAGAGGTATGACATTCAACACCAAGACTATTCCTAATAGATACAACTTTGTTATGCAACTGTCTCTGTTTAACAGCCTGATGAAACATATTAGTATTAGAGTCACCTTCTTTAGCCCAACTAGCCTTAGCCTTTTGTCTAAGAAAGTCATCTCGAGCTCCAGCCAACATTCCATAGGACTCCCTAAGCTGCCTCTCCTTATCCATCAAAACATGATTACTAGTATCCATTTGAAGTTGAATCTGAGCATCAATAAGCAGTTTGAGAGCAACCTCAGAGTTCCTTTCTATATCAGAAAACAAATCCCTGTTAAGCTGTTTTAATTGAGGTTTTAACAACTTAAGTTTAGTAACAACCTTAAACATAGCATTCCCCACAACATTATCATGCCACACCTTTTTAATCATGTCATGATATCCATCAGCCTTGGTCCACATATTGAAAAACTTAAACGATTTACTACTTCTTCCATCATTCACCCCACAAGAGACAATACAAGGACAATGATCAAAATATCCTTCAGGAAGGTAATGAGAAAACCAGTCAAACCACCTATTCAACCACCCTCCATTAACTAAAACCCTATCAATCCTACTAAAGATCCTAGTCTCACTAGGTTGTTTATTGTTCTAAGTAAAAAAAGCTCCAGTTGATTTGATATCAGAAAGTTCACAACACTGAACCACAGATTGAAAAGGCAGCATTTCCTCATCCTTTACCAACTTTCCCAATCTCTCATTAGCATACATGACATTGTTAAAATCACCCAACACAATCCAAGGCTCAAGAGTATAGAATCTCTTGAAGGCACTCCAAAGTGGTACCCTCTCCTCAACTTTATTAAATCCATACACAAAGGTAGCAAAACATTCCATATCAGAGACTTTATCCTTGATTTTGGCATGAATAAACTGAGCATCAATCTCCAAAACCTCAAGCTCAATTCTAGATTCCTTCCAAATTAACCAAATTCTTCCACCATCATCAGCAGAATTATTAGTAACATAACTAAACATTTGACACACATTACTAGCAATACCATTTAGAGACCTAAGCTTAACCTTAGTCACAAGGAGCCCAAACAAATCCACATCATACGGATGTAGAAACCAACGAACTTCTTTCTGTTTTGTTGGACTTTTTAGACCCCTAATATTCCATGCTCCAAATCTAATCATTAGAAGAAGGGGGATTCCCACCTCCTCCTTTATCAACCAATTCAACATTGTCATTAACCGCATCCATAGCATCATTAAAGTTCACAGAAAACTCCTTATCATGACCCCCTACTAGTCTAGACTCATGTCTCATCAATTTGGTAATCACTCTAGCAGGTGTATAAGCCGAATTCAGACCAATATTAGGGGACACTGCAGGTGTAACCAGACCATAATTCCCCAATACCTTACTTACAGGAAGACTAGGAAATTCCTTAGGATCCAGCACACTACTACCAATCACCTTTGACTGCCAAACCTGCCTAGGAGGCTGTACTTTCTTCACAACAGGCTTAGCCCCTAATTTCCTTCTACACATCTCAGCAGAATGTCCAATCCCACAGCATTGTTGACGGCTAATAGGAAGCCAATCATACTCAATAGCTACCTTAACCTCAACACCCATTTCATCATCAAACTCTATATTCTGAGGAAATTGTTGATCAAGTTCCACCTCAACCATAATCTTCGCATAACCCAACAGAGTTTTAAAGAGAGTAGCATCATCAATGTGTATAAACCTTCCAATCAAGCCTGCCAGTTTCTCCAAGCACTTACTCCCCCAAAACTTCAAATCTAATCCAACTAACTTAATCCAAATGGGCACTTTCTTAACAGACACTTTAGATATTTTAATGGAAGCATCCCAAGGTTTAATAACCATTGGCTTACCATCAAACAAGAACACACCATTCTGTAAGACCAATTTGTGGTGCTCAGCTTTAGCAAACCTAACCACAAACAAGCCATTGGGAAGAAACGATATCTTAGTAATCTCATAAGCCGCCCAAATCCTCCTCAAAAAACCTTCAATAACCGCTCGAGGCGGATTCGCCCCCATGACATATCCATAAACCGCCTGTTTCCAGTATGCTATTACATCTTGAACATCCTCCATTGATAACTTCATTCTCGGTTGCACTGATTCCTTTGGTAGTGATCCAGCTTCATCAATTGTGTCCAAAACTGGAGAAGAAACCACCGTCTTCCCCCGTTTACCTCTATTAGAGACCACCGTCCACTCATTATGATCATTATGTTCAACCGCGTCTCCATGATCCACTTCATTTAGGGCATCATCTATTGCATTATGAACAAACGCAATCTCCTCTTCAATACTCTCCACACGAACAGTTCTTTATTCATTTTTATTTTTACTACAAACAGTTTGATTGGATTTATTACAATTACTATTATTATTTTTAATATTTAATGATCTATTATTATTACTGGAACATGGTAAGGAATGAGCTAAAGTATTGGTTTTTGCCACTGCACAAACTCCAAGAACCCTAGAAAATTAGAGTCTTTCTCTCTCTAACTTTCTCTCTCATCCCCGGTATCCCATCTTTTGTATATCCTTAAAACTAGTTTGCTTCTATGTGGCGTACGAGATTATTTTGTATCTCCTTAAAACTAGTTTCAGTGTTCTATTATTACAAGTAAAGTGTTACTATGAAATATAACCAGGGTAACTTCAGTACTGAATGAGTGTGACTGCAACAGCAAAACAAATCAACTATTAATTGAAGGTATGTTCACAACATGATGTCTTAATCTGTATTATTTCTGTGCAGAATGAGTGTGACTGTATCAATAAACCCCATCATATGTTAATAATAGCCATCATCCCAACATTCTACAACCAAAATATGATAATAGAATACACTACAATAACAATAACACAATTACCAAGGAAGTGACACAAGATTAATGCAATAAGTGTAACTTTAATACAGAATAAGTAGAACTTCAATACAGAACCAGTGTCACTTTTAAAGTTAAATCCATAACGTCAATAATAAGACGCTATATACCAAACAAAATTGACATAATAGCTCTAGCCAAAACGTAACTTCAATCTCTAATAATTGCCAGTACAATTTTGAATCCAAAATAATTTGTATAATAATAGAGAAATAAAAGAGTGTAAGAATACAGAAATAAAAGAGTGTATAATAATATACAATCCTAAGAACCGAATATAGGTCCAAGGTAAATACTTCGCTCGCTAGCTCGTCAATGTACCCAAGTATGCATCACAAACCTGCCAACCGCATTAAATATAAACACGGAAGCCACAGTCAGTGGGGAGTAACTCCGAGTTCCCCCAGCCACGAAATGTCGACCGAGTTAATAAACATGGAATAACATAAAAGAGATGATATATGGAAATACAAAAACTTAACATATACGATATGCTTTTCATGTTATGAATACAATTAACTAACATATAACCTATCATGTGAAAGCTATCATGTGAATCTGATAATAATCTATAATACGAGGTAGGGAAGCTGGTATGCTGGCTCAGCGGTTACATTTAAAACATGACCCTGATACACTCAAACCCTAATCAAACATAATATCATGTGAATCAGTTAACATTCGGTAATCCAAACTCTATCAACCTTAGCCGGCTTGCATCTCACCTTCTAAGATTCATAGAATCATACAAACATGAAAGACCAATACTTCTACAAACAGGCATAAGTTCCTAGTACAGTCAATAGTCGACTTCTGTAACTCGAGGCTATACCACAATGTAGGAAAACATCCTAGTCCTAGACTGATCAGACCTAGCGACAACAGCTATTCCATTCCCCGTCTCATGACCAAAAGTACACAAGAATCTCTACTAGGCGACCCCCTAAGCAGAGTTGGCTAGTACTTAAGCTGGCTCCATTCCCAAAGTGGAACTCTTAGGCAGCCATGCTCCGACTTGGAGATAAGCCCCCCAGGCCGGAACACAAAAGCTATCAAGCAGTGAACTATACACTCGTTAAAGATAGTAAGGCCTATCTATGACATGGTCCAAGATACTCATTTAGAACTAGAATGGTCAAGACGCCATATACTCATAATTCTCTATGGGTACTTAGTCAACACGACATATATCATACAATCAAACAGTCACGGGAAAAACTTCCTATCATGTGACTAATTGCATATAATCAAATATCATATCGCCTCATATCTACTAAGGCTAATTCATTAATTAAATACAACCTTACTTGAAGACAAATCCCCGACCCGAGTCCCGCGACGGGTCATCACTCAAAACGGGGCTGACTAGATCTTAGTTTGACCAAACCCGTTTGGTCAAACCGGCTAGAAACAGAGTCTTTACCAATTAGACTTAGACATAAAATCAACATATTCATTACATGTTATTTTATTAAACTTCCTATCATGTGAATTATTAAAAATCTTAACTAAACCCGCTTGACTTAAAGGATATCAATTTAAACTATAATCTCGTATTATAATTTCTAACATGTGAGAAATAATAATTTTATGAAAAACCTTTTTAATTAATTATTTTACTTATTAACATTTCCCACTTGCTAAATATTACAAAACACGATAAAATGGCAGTAACTCAAAAACCGTCACAAGACCAAGGAAGGGACCCACGGACTGTTTTGGGCTGAAAATAAACCGGCCCATTTTGGGCTGTTTTGGTTCAACATTTTTAAAACCGTTTCATAATATTTCCCGCATGCTTAACATATTTAAAACCCGTCAAAACCACAACAAAACAATCAAGTATCGACACAAGACCCAAGGACCATACCCGGACCAAATCCAGACCTGGCTGGACCGGCCTGAACCGGCTGAACCAGGCTTGAACCAGCCGGTTTGGGTCGGTTTTCCACCCCTTCTCCACGGCTCCAACCACAAACAACACCAAATAAATTTCAACATGTTTTTAATTAACAAACAACCATTTTAACAATCATCCATACCAAAATCATGATTATAATTAAATCATTCAAATATGTCAAGAACACTAAACTTGTTATAAATTCATAAAACATAATAATAACAACTACTTATCATGTTACTAACTAAAAATCATAAGTAACAATAATATAAACTAAAACAAAAACTAAAGGTATGTGACATTAATTCGTCGAGTAAATCGGAATCGTTACCTTAGCTAGCAAAATCAAGTAGCTCCAAAATAATAAGTAAAGAAAAACCCGTCTACTAATCTTCCCCTAATATATACGAGTCACCAAACTCGTCTTCAAAATCTTCCCCTATAAGAAATGACAAGAAAAACATTATTAGAATTAAAACTTGATTTTCCATAATTAAAGTGTTGAAAACGATTTTGTCGGAATTGAAAATAAACCGTACTTGAAGATGGAGAGCGAAGAGGAGATTCTAGAAATATAAGTTAGGACGGATTTGAATAAGAAATGAAGGATTTGTGACGATTTTGCTCAAGAACGACGAAGAAACGACGAAGAACGATGAAGAACGATTAAAGAAAGTGTTAATTAGATCTTAATTTGATTTATTGTAAAATGAAAAGGTAGTTAGTGAGTAAGTGTGGAGAGTGAGCCGTGTACATATAGAGGAAATATGGAGTCGGGTTTTGAAATTGTTGTTACGGAATTGACTCGGGTTTTATAATTAATTAAGGTAATTAATTAGATATAATTATAAATTAAGTTAATCAAACCAAATATCTAGATATTATGTTATTGTAATGAAAAAGAAAGAAAATATCTAGTCCTATTAGAGGAAGGAGAGCCGTGTGATTTGGTGATAGTCGGGTCTGTTTTGTAAACGATTTGCGTAATTTTCGGTTAACGGATCGATAAAGTTATAAATATCTAAAATATTATTATTAGTTTAATCAAAAAGAAAGAAAATATCCAAAGTGAGTGGAAAAAGATGACATGGGGCGTGTGACTCATGCCAAAGTCGGGTTTCGGGTTTGTTTTCGGGATTTAAGATGACTCGGGAATAGTTAAATGATGTTCGGGATTAAACCGTAAAAGTTATTCTTTAATTCCGAATAAATTCAAAATAATTATATTAAATTATCATAAATTCAAATGAATCTTAATAAAAATAAATTAAATTTATTATTTTTCAAAATAAAATTTCGGTCTTTCAATTTACGAGGTGAGTCGGAAAAGTCAACGAAAGTCAAAGTCGACTTAAAAGTCAAGAAAAGTCATTGATGACTTAAAACGGGATTCTCATGAAATCTCGCAGAAATTCCAAATACGAACTCGGAATTTCCAAATACGACTCGAAACAATAAATTCTATTTTAAAACTTAACTTTGCTGAAAAGTATTCGTAAAACATTTTTACTAGAAAAATTGGGTACTTTTCGGGTTGTTACATATGAGCCATATTTGAAGTAGCTCTAGGAATAAAAGGAGCAGGATTTCTTGTATTTGCATTGGAAGAAGGATTGAATCTTCTCTTGTTAGCATAAGAGTTAGAAGGAGACGGAATAAACGGTCTCTTTCCATACACATTCGGCCTAGGAGTGAAAGAAGGAGAGGGATTATTCATCAAAGCTTCATCCCAAATAGCCTTCATGGAATTCTCGGCCCACAAAGCATCATCATAAAGATCTCCAAAGGACGTAGTATTCCTCCTCACTTTACTTTGAAGAACGTCACTCAGCTTGTTTCGGTAATAGAAGGCTCGGTCCTCGTCATCTCGGATAAGCCTCGAAGCAAAATGAGCAAGCTTGTTGAACTCCGTAGTGAAGTCCTGAGCTGACAAGTTGCCTTGCTTAAAGTCAATGAACTCCTTGAGCCTTTGTTGCTTAAGCTCTTTAGGATAGAATCTTTCTTCCACAAGAGCTTTGAAACAAGCCCAATTGAAGTCCTCTTCAAGAACATCGGTGGCACTTGTGATAGCCCACCAATTATCAGCTTCTCTCACAAGGAAATGCTTTGCGATCCTCACCTTGTCCTCTTCACGGACTTGGTATAGATCGAACTGCTTCTCCATCTCACGGAACCAATCTGATAGCTCCGTAGGGTCCGTTTCTCCACCATATGGTACAATTTTACTCCTAGCTATTTGTCCAGCTACCCAAGCGTAGCCTCCCTGATGGTTATCTTCCCTTCGAGGGGGAATTTGGTTGGCTTGAGCTAAAGCCGCATCCTGCTGATTCTTCAATACTTGAGTAAGAGCTTCCAACACGACATTCTCTACCATTCGTGGTCAAACCATCTTCATAAGAAACAAAAACAATTTAAGTTACTCCTATCAATTAGCATAAACAAATAGACTACCAAGTAAAGTCCTTAACTTCTACCCATCTCTGATTTATTATTCCAAGGTCAAGTAGTTTAACTTTAGGGTTCATGTGTGTGCGTCGGGAGCGCTAAAGCTCTGATACCAACTGTGACAACCCTCGCGAATGCGGAAATAAAACATACAAGCATGTGAATTAATTAGCGGAAATACGGTATTTTAAAAACCTTTAAACATGCAAGATAGAAAATACAAGGTATGTCAAATATTACAAACGAAAGTACGAAATATACTACAACAAGAGACGTAGTCTCTCCAAATGTTATCAAAGTAAATGTGATTAGCAAACAAGCTAAATAACGTCTAGAGGTGTTTCAATCCAGGGACAACGCCCGCTAGCTCACACCCGAACCCAAAATACCAATCAAAAAGCCATCCATGCAAGCAACCTGTTCATCCATGAAAAACATGAACGCCACAATCAGTGGGGAGTAACTACGAGTTCTCCCAGCCATATCACATTAAACGTACATAAAAGGAAATACAAAAGTAGAAGCATGCATATTTAGATATACATGTGAAATACGATAAGGATAGATAGGCAATTCAATATATAATAATAAGAGCATATGGAATACAAATCCGAATCCATCATGTTATACAAAGACTCGGGAAACACACTCTTAGGCAACCGAATACGCTCACTAGGGCTTGCATCTCACCGTTAGCGGTATAAGTTTGATAAGATTGAGACTCGACAAACAAACCATGCCAAGTCATGCAATGATCATAAATAATCAATCATGTAATCATGCATCCACACACAACGATACAAAGACGACATCTCTCACGGTAAATAAAACGCAATAGCACTGTGTACAGTCAAGTATGATTAAAAGGCATCCACGAGAGGAAAACAGTTCTGAATAGGCAACACGAGCCATTTCGTATATGTGGACTAATTCCGCCGGTAGTAGGACGACGATAATAATACGGTCAGTCTAAACCTGGCCAGGGACTCTCGGAAT
Organism: Heliosperma pusillum; assembly: GCA_022085475.1. Classification (NCBI taxonomy): domain Eukaryota; kingdom Viridiplantae; phylum Streptophyta; class Magnoliopsida; order Caryophyllales; family Caryophyllaceae; genus Heliosperma; species Heliosperma pusillum. The sequence continues at coordinate 2,646 of JAIUZE010066626.1, read as the reverse complement.
AACGGTGTTCCTGATTCGACATGCGATAAACGTTTCGCAGCAAGACTCTGGTTGGTCAAATATAGACGCCGGAATTACCCAATCGGTAATACAATTCCGAAAAGAGGCGGGAAAAGAGCACAAGCCTCATAACAACGGTATTGCTACATGCAATAAACACCCTTGCAAAGTACTGCAAATTGACGGCCGGTCGATCAACGCAAAGCGTTTAGCCTACCAACAACGTCGTCGTCTGCACCACTAATCATGCAATTAAGCGTTAGGATTACATGTAACAACCCGAAAAGTACCCAATTTTTCTAGTAAAAATATTTACTAACACTTTCAGTAGAACTTAAGTTTTTAAAATAGAAATTTTTGTTCCGAGTCTTATTTTGAAATTCCGCGTTCGTATTTGGAATTTCTGAGAGATTCCATGAAAAGACCGTTTTTAGTCATCTTTGACTTTTCTTGACTTTTAAGTCGTCTTTGACTTTTCCTTGACTTTTTAAAGTCGTCATTGACTTTTTCTTGACTTTTAAGTCGTCCTAAACTTTTCTTGACTTTTAAGTCATCTTCGACTTTTCTCGACTTTTCAGTCAACTTTGACTTCCGTTGACTTTTTTCCGACTCGCCTCATAAGTTTGAAGACCGAAATTTTATTTAAAAAAATAATATTTTTGATTTATTTTTATGTAGATTTATTAAGATTTATCATAATTTAATATAATTATTTTGAATTTATTCGGAATTTAAAGAATAACTTTTACGGTTTTAACCGAACGTCATTTAACTATTCCCGAGTCATCGTAAATCCCGTAACAAATTCAAAACTCGACTTTGGCATGAGTCACACGCGCGTGTCATCGTTTTCCACTCACCATTTGATATTCTAATTGTTTTGATTAAACAAATAATAATATCTAGATATTTATTCACTTTATCGATCAGTTAACGAAAATTACGCAAAACGCTCGAAATCAGACCCGACAAGCTCAACATCACACGGCACTCCTTGCTCTCTTAGACCTTGATATTTTCATTTCTTTAGATTATAATATCATAATATCTAGATATTTGATGTAATTAACTTAATCGTTAATTATATTTAATCGATTACCGTAAAATAATTAATAAACCTGAGTCAATTACGTAACAACAATTTCAAAACCCGACATCCTTTTCTCTCTATATGTACACGGCACCCACACCACTCTTTACTCACTAACAACTTTTCATTTTTCATCAAATCAAATTATGATCTAAATATCACTTTCTTTATCGTTCTTCATTTGTTCTTCGTGTTCTTCAATTGTTCTTCATCGTTCTTGAGCAAAACCTTCATAAAATCTTCATTTCTTAATTAAATCCGTCCTAACTTATATTTCTAGACTCTCCTCTTCGCTCCTCATCTTCACGTACGGTTTTATTTCAATTCCGATAAAATCGTTTTCAACACTTTAATTATGGAAAATCATATTTTTGTTCTAATAATGTTTTCCTTGTTATTTCTTATTGGGGAAGATTTTGAAGACGAGTTTGGAGACTCGTATATTTTGGGTGAAGATTAGTAGGAGGGATTCTTGGTTTATACTTCTTATTTTGATGCTAATTGTCTTGTCTAGCTAAGGTAACGATTCCGAGTTACTCGACGGATATATGTTACATAGCTTTTGTTTTCTTTAGTTTTGGTTCATCTTTAGTTTTTGTTCATATTATTATGATTTTATGATTTTTAGTTAGTAACATGTTAAGTAGTGGTTATTATGGTGTTTTATGAATTTATAACATGTTGGTTGTTCTTGATAAATTTGGATGATTCTTCATACTCATGATTTTTGTATGATTGATGGTTGTTTTGATTGTTTAAAAATGGATGTTGTTAATTAAAAACATGTTAGAATTAATTTGGAATTTGGGGGTTGTTGTTTTGGTGGTGGCCGGAAATGGTGGTGGTGGTGAACCGGACCAAACCAGCCGGTCCAGGCCGGTTCAGACCCGGTCTGGGCTGGTCCATGGTGGGTCCGGGTTTTGGTCTTTGGGTTGTGTCGATGTTTGATTGTTATGTGGTTGTTTTGACGGGTTTTTAATTATGTTAAGCATGCGGGAAATAATTAAGAAACGGTTTTTGTAAAAATTGTAAAATCTGCCAAAACAGCCCAAACAGGCCCGTGGGCCCATTCAGGCCCATGTTGGGTTCGGCCCAAAAGTCAGCCCGTGGGTCCCCTTGTGGGACTTGTGACGGTTTTTGAGTTATCGTCATTTTTATCGCGTTTTGTAATAATTAGCAAGCGAGAAATATTAATAAGTAAAATATTTAATTAAAAAGGTTTTTCATTAAATTATTATTTCTCACATGTTAGAACTTATAAGACGAGACCGTAGTTTAATTTAATCTTCTTTTAGTCAAACGGGTTTTTGGGTATAATATGATAATTCACATGTTAGAAGTAGTAATAAAATAACATGTAATGAATATGTTGATTTTATGTCTATGTGATAAAGACTCTGCTTCTAGCCGGTTTGATCCAACGGGTTTGGTCAAACTAAGATCTCGTCAGCCCCGATTTGACTGATGACCCGTCGCGGGACTCGGGTCGGGGATTTGTCTTCAAGTAAAGTTGTATTTAATTATTGAATTAGCCTTAGTAGATATGAGGCGATATG
>JAIUZE010066625.1:0-20293 GCA_022085475.1 Heliosperma pusillum | reverse complement strand
GGTGTCACTCATAAGACCGCTCTTGCCTACCACCCTCAAACTAGTGGGCACGTGGAGGTCTCAAACCGTCAAATAAAAGCCATCTTGGAGAAGACCACTAGCAAAGGTAGAAAGGATTGGTCTCAAAAGCTTCCGGATGTTCTATGGGCCCTTCGCACCGCCTTCAAAACTCCCCTCGGCACAACTCCCTACAAGCTTGTCTATGGCAAAGCTTGTCACTTGCCAATCGAGTTGGAGCACAAGGCATGGTGGGCCTTAAAGGAAATGAACTTTGACATTGATATGGCCGGAGAGCTACGATTTCTCCAAATGAGTGAACTTGAAGAACTAAGACTTGATGCCTACGAGAGCTCAAAGATTTACAAAGAGCAAACAAAGAAATGGCATGACGCCAAATTGGTTGATAAAGATGTAAAAGTGGGTGATCAAGTCTTACTCTATAATTCTAGGGTCAAGTTGTTTCCGGGGAAGCTACGATCGAGATGGTCGGGTCCTTTCAAAGTTCTCGACATATCACACTACAAGAATTTAGTGTATTAGCGACGGAAATTTTGCGACGGACATGTAATCCGTAGCAAAAACATACTTGCGACGGATTTTGCGACGGGAATTACTATTTGCGACGGATTTGCGACGGATATTCCGTCGCAATACATTTTCACATATGGCGCCCAACTTTTCACATGGCGGGAACGTTTGCGACGGAATTGCGACGGAAACTCCGTCGCTAAATAAGATACTGCGACGGACTTGCGACGGATTTTCCGTCGCAGAGATGAATAATTGACTGTCAAATTGATCTGAAGGCGAAGACACGTGTTTTTTCTGCGACGGAATATCCGTCGCAATACCTTAAGTTGCGACGGACTGGCGACGGAAAATCCGTCGCAAAGGTAAATAGCTGGCTGACACGTGTCATTCCTGCGACGGATTTGCGACGGAAATTCCGTCGCAGGTTCTTTTAAATAATTACCCACGCGTCTCTTCCCCTTTACCGAAATCATTTTCCTAACCTAAATCCCCTTGACGACGGCGACGACGACGACGACAACGACGACAACAACAACGACGACGACCACCACAAAGACCACCTCGACGACCCACTAAGTTCTTCCCTCCTCTCTCTCAGGTCTCTCTCTCTTTCTTCTCTTATTTATGTTTTCATTTGTTTTGTTCCCTCCGGCCACCCACCGGACCACCGGCCGGACCACCCCCCTCCTTTTCCCCTTCCCTTGGTCACCCTTTCCCCTGCCCCTGGCCGGACCCCGCTGCCACCACCGGACCACCCCCTCCTTTTCCCCTTCCCTTTCCCTTTCCTTTTCCCTTTCCCTTTCCCCTTTCCCTGCCCCTGGCCGGACCACCCTCTGCCACCCACCGGACCACCCCTCATTCTTTCCCCTCATTGATGAGTATTCAAGTTGTGAATATGTTAGTAAGTTACTACCTTTTCCCAAATTTTGATTGAAGACGGATCGACCCGTCTTAAGTTTAAGACGGATTAAATCTTCCTTATAAAGGGCAAATAAAGTGTAAGTGGTTTATCTCCTCACTTATCTCCTCACTTAAGTTTAAGACGGATTAAATCCCCCTGCCGCCGCCCCCCCCCCACTGCCACCCTCCCTCCTTTGAATTGTTGTAATTATTAATATAGATAATTATTATTACTCCCTCCGTCCCGGTCATTTGTCGTGCTTTACTTTTGTCACAATTATTAAGGAAATGTTGTTCATATATGATAGACTTAGTACCCGTTCAAGAATTACGCATTAGGTGTAATTCTGGAATAGTCCCCGTTTTGGGACTGTCTTTGAATCTTTAATGCCATTTAGGTGGTAAATACTAATCATTTTTTTAATTGTTATTTGACGATTAAGTTTGGTTGACAGTTCCTTTAATGTTCTCTGCATACATATGGAGAGTGACAAGTCATTCAACATTGTGTATTTGGAGAACTGTAGGGAATTGCTGCCGAATTTTCGTCTCATAACAATTAATTAAATGATTAGTATTTACTAATGGTATGAAAGATTCAAAGATGGGTTTAGGTTGGAGAGATAAGGACCCCATGAACTCGAATATTTTTTTTTTTGCAGGTGGAAGATGTTGTTGTAGTTGTTGTTGTTGTTGTTGTTGTTGTTGTTGTTGTTGTTGTTGTTGTTGTTGTTGTTGTTGTTGTTGTTGTTGTTGTTGTTGTTGTTGTTTTTGTTGGAGGTTGGAGGTTGGAGGTTGGAGGTTGGAGGTTGGAGGTTGGAGGTTGGAGGTTGGAGGTTGTTTGTTGTTTGTTGTTTGTTGTTTGTTGTTTGTTGTTTGTTGTTTGTTGTTTGTTGTTTGTTGTTTGTTGTTTGTTGTTTGTTGTTTGTTGTTTGTTTGTTGTTTGTTGTTTGTTGTTTGTTGTTTGTTGTTTGTTGTTTGTTTGTGTAATAGGAGTTATTGTTGCTATTATCAGTAGTTATTGTTGTTATTGTTGCTATTAGTAAACTTTTAGTTCTTGTTGTTATTGTTTTGAATATTTATTTAAGTCGATAATAATAATTATAAACGTGTATGTAGATTTGAAATAAAAAGAGTACAACGGGCATGGATGTATGAAAGATTGGATTGTAATAAAAAATTAAGGCAGAAGTTTGTAAAGGGCGTTAATGAATTCATTAATTATGTTAAGAATCAAGAAGATTACGGTAGATGTAAGGAAATTAGGTGCCCATGTGTAAAGTGTAGAAATCGCAAATTTTTAGTCGAACAAGAAGTACGAAAACACCTAGGGCTTTGGGGCTTTTGTGATGACTATTATGATTGGGTGTGCCATGGTGAAAATTTTCCCGTTGAGGAGAGGTCTGACAATCCCTATAGGGATATGGTGGAAGATGCGTTGCGCGACAACATTAATGAAATTATAATGGAAAATGTTGACGCCGAAGTGGTTGATGAATCTCCAAATCCTAATGTACTAGCCTTTTTCAAAATGTTGGAACATGCCAATAAACCGGTGTATGAGGGGAGTCGTATCTCTCTGTTGCAGTCAGCTTCCCGGTTGGTAACTTTGACATGTGAATACAATTTACCCCACAAATGTGTAGATGGTATCGCGTCATTTATAGGGGACATTATTCCTGAAAATCATGTTATGACGCGTAACTTCTATGAAACCAAAAATATTCTTAAAGCTCTTCAACTTCCTTATGAAAAGATAGATGCGTGTGAAATAGGATGTATGTTGTTTTGGGATGATGATAGTCTTCTCGATAAGTGTAGAAAATGTGGTAGAGATCGATATAAAAAACAAAAGAATGCAAACCGCAAAAGAGTTGGGAAAAATATTTTAACTTATTTCCCAATAGGACCGCGTTTGCAACGACTTTATGCCACAAAACTAATTGCGGCAGAGATGCGGTGGCATCATGAAAATCCACGTGTCAGCGGGATAATGTCTCATCCACGTGACGGCGAGGCTTGGAAACATTTTGATCGCATTCATCCTTCTTTTGCAAGTGAGCCTCGAAATGTTCGACTTGGTCTTTGTACTGATGGTTTCGCACCTTTCGGTCAATACGGAAAGTCGTACTCCTGCTGGCCGGTAATGCTAACTCCATACAATTTACCACCCTGGCTATGTATGAAAAGACAGTTTATGTTTCTATCATTACTTATACCCGGTCCGAACAGTCCCAAAAAATTGCTTGACGTTTATTTACAACCGTTAATTCGCGAGTTGAAGCAGTTGTGGGAGACAGGGTTGTACACATACGACGTCTCTAGAAAGCAGAACTTTGATCTTAGAGCCGTACTATTATGGACTATCAATGACGTTCCTGCTTACGGCATGTTATCGGGTTGGTCAACTGCTGGTGAACATGCGTGTCCATATTGTATGGAGAAGGAGACTAAGTCGTTTTGGCTTTATAAAAGTAGAAAATGGAGGTGGTTTGATTGTCATAGACAGTTTTTACAACCTGATCATGTTTTCCGCAAAGATAAAGTTAATTTTCGAAAAGGACGAGTTGAGAAAGATTTTGCTGCTACGAGATTAACGGGTGAAGAAGTGTGGGATTGTGTGAAGCATTTTCCCAAAGTTGTGGATGCAAGTAAAGCTGAATTGGACTCGTTAAAAGTTTCTCGAGTTGGGTGGTGAAAACAAAGCATTTTTTGGGAACTTCCTTATTGGAGAACACTATTAATTCGTCATAACCTTGATGTAATGCATATCGAGAAAAACGTTTTCGAGCAACTGATTCACACGGTGATGAATGTGAAAAACAAGACAAAGTTTACCCCACAAGCACAAGAGGACAGGTTGACCGTTTGTTCTAAACAGCGAAAAATGGATTCATTCATTTTGAATAAAGAACAAAAGAAGGTGTTGTGTGATTGGATATCCAATTTGAGATTTCCGGACGGTTATGCTTCAGATCTGAGTAGATGTGTTTATAAACACGAGTTGAAACTACATGGATTGAAAAGTCATGATTGTCACGTGTTTATGGAGCGTTTACTTCCAGTGGCTTTAAGGCACCTTCTTCCGAAGAATGAGTGGAATGCTATAACTGAGCTTAGCCAATTTTTCAGAGATTTGTGTACTTCATCGATACAAGTTGAAAAAATAACTACTCTCGAGAACAACATTGCCGCAATCATTTGCAAGTTAGAGAAGATATTTCCACCATCTTTTTTTAACTCAATGGAGCATTTACCAATTCATTTGCCGTATGAACTGAAAATGGGTGGTCCAGTGCAATATAGGTGGATGTATCCTGTTGAGAGGTAGTTAATTCCACAATTATCCACTTTTTACTTTAATTATTTCAGTCTATCTACTTATCCAAGTTTTTTATAGGTTCTTAAATCATTTGAAAAAAAAGATTGGAAATAAAGCGCGTGTTGAAGGTTCTATATGCAACGCGGATTTGCTTGAAGAAATTGCCAATTTCTGTTCCTTTTATTTTGAAGAGAACGTGGACACAAAAGCCAAGGATCTCGACGTACGCTCGAAAGAGCCTACGTATTCTACCTTACCCGAGATTTTTCAAGATCACGGGGGAATTTGTTCTGAAAGTGTCGTGAAAGATTTTTAGAAGACAACGAATATGAGCGTGCACACTTATATGTTTTATCTAACTGTGATTTAGAAGAATTGAAGCATAACGAAGTGTAAGTAAAAAAATCGTCCTTTGAAACTTTAATTATTAATAATTAATTATAACAACATGCATGTAAAAACTATTACTTAATTCGACATTTTTTTATAATGAATATAGGATGTTTGAAAATTATATCAAAACAGAATATCCCCAATTTCTCACAGCCGAGGATATTTGGAACAAATTTGACACAAGATTTCCCCAATGGTTTAGAGGACAAGTAAGTACATACTACATACTAACACCAGATTACTCTTTTTTTTCAATTTTTTTTTAATACCTGAAGGTATTATAATTTGATAATAATTTAACAATGATAGGTAAACAACTTAAAAGATCCAGTTCTCATTGCCTTAGCACAAGGACCTTCGAAAAGGGTGCGAAGATGGAAACGTTATTTCATTAATGGATATAAATTTCGCACTTTCAAAGATGGGTTAGATTTGGAAAAATCTACGATTCATAATGGAGTATGTGTAAGTTCCACTGACGGAGCTGACTACTATGGAACACTCAATGAAGTTGTTGAATTGTCGTACACAGGCGAAAAAAGCACATATAATGTTATTTTATTCAAATGTGATTGGATAGATAATTCTGAAAAAGGAATGCAAATGCATAAGGAACATAAACTTGTGGATGTTAATCGAAGCAGAAAATTTCCGAAATATGATCCATTTGTGTTGGCTTATCAAGGCGAACAAGTTTATTATACTTCTTATCCAAATATCAAAAGAGATAAAGATAAGTGGTCAGCAGTATTCAAAACTAAAGCCAGATCGCATGTTGATGCACCTATTGTCGAATCTGCGTTTCAAGAAGATGTTATTAGTAGTGAGACACTACTATCAATAATTGAAGTGCCAGATGATAATGAAATTATAGAGGAGGAGGAAGAAGAAGCTCAAGTAGAGGACAATAATGAGGAGAAGGTAGAAGAGGAGGAGAAGGAGGATGAGCAGAAGCGGAAGGAAGACGGAGCAGAAGATAAAGAGGAAGATAAAGAGGAAGATAAACAGGAAGAAGAAGATTTTATAGACTCCCTTTTTAAATACAACATTTCCGAAAACCAATATTTAAGTAGTGATGATGAATAAGATTATTTCTAATTCTTATATTAGTTGAAACTACTTTTTCTATATGTGTGGTCGTTTGTAAAACAATTTATAGTTTTTATTATTTATTAATACCAATATATAGTTTCTTGTCATTTAATTGTACATACATGTTTGTTAATTCATGACAACTTTGAATAGTTTAGTTTTTCTCTATATGGCGGGAGGACGAAGAAGAGGTAGTACTAGTAATGTAGGAAACAGAGGGCAGGAGGATGAGAATGAACGAGTGAATGAAAGGAACGTGCCACCGCCACTGGTGGAGACTACTACTCGCAGAGTCCGCCTCGATCCGGATGAGGAAACAGGTGTATGGTAAGACTAGTTCACTTTTACTTTAACTGTTTAATCATAATTATGATTATTCAAAAATCATAATATTTATATATAATGTATGTATTTAACTATGATCATTAATTTCAGGTTCAGTGACGCAGATGTGGTTAAACTGATCTCGGAGACCATAATCTGCGGGTACAAGGAGCATGCGCCATGTTGGAAAGAGGCGTCAAATAATTTGCGGTCGTCTTGGTGGAACTGGTTTGAGGTATAATTATTTAAAATATTATAATTATATCTATTTAAATTTGTTTTTCTCAATTTATCTTTGTTATTGATTTTTTATTTTTTTATTTATTCACTTAATATTTTCCTAACTTTATGTTTTTAATGATGACAGCAAAAGGTTTCTTTCGATCCTCGCCATACAGATATGGTAAGGAAATCTTGGGAAGACGCCATGAAGACCCGTTTACGTCATATGATCTACCGAGCCTCGCAGAAAGACGAGGAGCACAGGCCGAGTTGGATTCCTTTGGACTTGTTTAGAAAGCTTAAGAAGAGGCCTGTCGAAGATCCTGGTTTCGTTGTGAGATCTCAATCTGGCGCGGCTAATCGTAGATCGGGATGTGAAGAGAAGGGAAAGGCGTTGCCTACTCACATTATGGGTAGAAAAAACACCTTGAGAATCATGGACGAAATGGTGAATCTAAAACTTCTTTCATTTTTTATTTATTTATCTAATTATAAATTAATACTTATATATATGTTATACTAACAAGTATTTAAATTGTAGGTCGATAAATCTTCAACTGGTATCCCAAATGCGGTGCAAGTCTTAGAGAAGACAAAGAAGCACCCGTTCCGTGGATGGTTATCAAAAAAACCAGCTCAACTCTATGTAAGTTATGCATTTTTTTGTTAAGTGATTTATGTTTAATTTGTCATTTATATATTTAATTACATTAACTACTTAATTTAAATGACAATTACTAATTCTGAACTTGTTTGTGATGCAGAATAAGATCATATCAAAGAAGTCTGAGCTTCAAACTCAAGGAGTCGAAAACATCGACGATAATGAGATCTATTATGAGGAGACTGGATTTGACGAGAAAGGAAGATGCTACGGATTGGGACCAGCGGCGAAGCATTTGTTTGACCATCATAGGCACCCTGTTGCTACCTCAAACCCGACTCAGGGCACCCCAAGTTTCGCTACTAAGCTGTCAAAGGAGAATGCTGCACTTAGACAAGAGCGCGACGAGCAGGCTCAAAGGATTGCAGCTATAGAAGAGTACTTGAGTCAGGTTGCAAGAAATTCTACTCAAAACTGCAGAACTGGAGGTCCTAACCAGGGTCGAGACGACTTTGATGATGATAGGGGCGATAATGCTAGGTCCAACCCATTCACCCCTTTCCCTCCTTTCCCTCCAATCACTCCACTGACTTGAGTGATTAGTTAACTATTTGGTACTTTGAACCTTTTATTTGTAAGACTTTAATTACTTTCATGATATAAAATCAAAACTTTGTTTGGTTTTGTGTTAAATTAGTAACTTTGTTGGACGCGTAACTGCTGGAAAACTTCTGTAATTTGCAGGTTTTTTGTCGTTTTAACGCGTATAAGGGGATGCAGGAAACAGGCGGATGCTGGAAAATACAGGCTTTATTGCGACGGAAATTCCGTCGCAAACATTGACTGACTTACAGCCAAGTCAAACACGAAGTCAATACTTGCGACGGAAAGTCAACCTTTTGCGACGGAAATTCCGTCGCAAACGTTGATTTTATGTTTGACTTGTCAAACATTCAGTCAACTTTTGCGACGGAATGTTAACACTTGCGACGGAATTTCCGTCGCAACAGTTGACTTTCTGTTTGACCCCAACTCAAGTCAGTCAAATTTTGCGACGGCTACTCCGTCGCAAAGGCTTGACTATCCGTCGCAAATATGTGCGACGGAATAATCCGTCGCAATTACTACTCTTTGCGACGAAAATAAGCGACGGACACTATCCGTCGCAAATCCGTCGCAAATCAGTCTTTAGCGACGGAAATTCCCTATCTAGCGACGGAATAATCCGTCGCAACTCGAACTTTATTTTGTAGTGTCACCACATGGGGCTTTTGAACTTTGGAGCGAAGAAGGTGGTAATTTCAAAGTCAATGGGCATCGAGTGAAGAGATATTTTGATGGAGATGAAAAAGGAACAGTGGAAGTACTCTTCCTTGGGGATCCACTTCCCGAGGAGGAGTCTTGTTTGTAAGTTCTTGTGCATTGATAGGTTTAATGGAGTCCCTCAACAACCACCAATTTTTTGTATATAGCATGCATTTTAGGAGTAGTTGTGAAGATTTGGTTTTGTGTACTCGGGTATTTCGTCTTTGAAAGAAATTTTAGGTAGGTTTGAAACACTTGTAGTCGGGTTTGGATCAAAACCGTGTCTTTGGGAATTTGTTAGTTGAGTCGAGATTGTTGGTGACTTGGGGATTTTTATTGTGAATTGAAGAAAAGGAGTTAAGGGAGAAGTGTTCTAGGCCGGTGGACCGGCGGCCGGTCCCCAGACCGGCCCAGAGCACTCCAGAAAGGTAATTTTGAAGATTGAAATTTGAAGAGCAGGTGTCCCAGGCCGGTGGGCCGGCAGCCGGTGTGCCGACCGGCCTGGAGCACATTATCATTGAAGTTGAGTTTTTGGAAAATTTTGACCTGTGTTCTAGGCCGGTGGACCGGCTGCCGGTCTGACAACCGGCCCAGAGCACCGTATAACTGAAATTTTGAAGTTTGAATTTTTTTGAGCTGTGTTCCTGGCCGGGCAGCCGGCGGCCAGTGTGCCGACCGGCCAGGAGCACCTGAACACGTGAAATTCTCAAAAACCAAAAAATCAAAAAATTTGACTTGGGTTCTAGGCCGGTGGACCGGCGGCCGGTGCCCAGACCGGCCCAGAACTCACCCGAGACCATTAATTCACTCGTGAGATTCTTTCTTTTCCTCATTCTTCTTCATTTTTCTTTCTTTCTTCCCCTTTCTACCTTCAAAAACCCACAAAAAACTTCACAAAAACTCACTAAAATCACCACAAAAGTCAATCAATCCAACAATCAACCCATCAATTAACCCACTACATCAAATAAAATCATCCCCCACTTCAAAAACCCCAATTTTCCCCTAATTTTTTCCTCTTTCAATTGACTATTACGAAAAAACTCCATGGCTCAACCACCAAGGAAAAGAACAAGGGCTCAGCTTGAGGCGGAGTTGGAGGATAGGCTCCAGCAAGTAACGGCGGGAATGGGTCCGGATGACGACTTTCCCGATATCGTCTTCGTTAGCGAGATTGCGAGAGGTAAGTTTCAATGTCTAAAACGCCGAAACCTTCCCCATTCCCGCTTCATTTGTAGGAATACTATGCGAAATTTCGGCCTCGATACGGTCACCCTTGAGCTTTTTAAAGGTTTAGGGATGGGGGAATTTTACGGTCAACATTTCCGTACTTACCCCCGTCTTACATGGGAGTTTTTAAGTTCCTTTAGTCATGAGAAAGATCGGAACACGGGCATGGTTAAAATGGTTTCTTTTCGCCTCTTGAATATTGCTTTTAGTCTCCCCTTAGAAAAATTTTGCAAGGTTTTGGGGGTTAAATTTCATAAGTCTTATAAAGTCCCCGAAACCTTTAATTTGAATGATGTGTGGACTGCTATTTCGGGGATGGAGGTTGAGAAGGGGGCCAAGAAACCGGCAAATGCTTGCCACAATGCCCCCATTCGGATTTGGCATCGCTTTATGGGTTGGTCTTTGTTTGGGCGGGAGGAGTGTCATAATTTTCGGGCCGATGAGCTCTCGATTTTGGCGGCTTACTTGTTCCAAAAGCCAAATAAATTTGGAGTCAACATTGGTCACCATGTCGCTCTCCACTTTCCGAAAATTTCCAATGATCCATTTAGCCCGACCGGTATCCATGTTGGGGGAATTGTTACCAAGATTGCCCATGCTCTTTGTAAGAATGCTCTAGATGAGCGAAATTTGAGGTGTTTGGGGGGATGTTCCTTGTTGACGGAGGATTACATTACAACGAAGCTTGAGTGGGTAGTGAAGAGAGTTGAGGACGGGAAGATGTATTGGAGGATTCGAGGGGTCAATTCTATTCCCCTCCCGAATAGTGCGGCAATGAAAGTGGTTCCCGATAGTGCGCACTATCTCCTTCCCCTAGAGGAGGAGAACCCTCCACCACCACCTGAGGATAACCCGGAAGATCAACTAGCTCCAATTACCGCATTCAGGCGAGATCCCACTGCCCCCGTCACTACATATAGGAGAGAGCAGCAAGGCCCCACTCCCACCACCTTGCCTTATGCGAACCCCTTCTTTCATCAACAACAATGGCGTCCTTGGCCTAATTCATCCCAACCCGAGGCATCCACTTCCACCACTCCTAGTTACCCACCTTTGGATCCTTCCTTGATTCAGTTCATGGCCGATATGAATTTGGCCTCCGAAGCGGCGGCTACGGATAGAGAGGCGGCGGCTAGGGAAAGAGAGGCGGTAGCTAAGTGGCGGGAGGAGGAAGCTCGGGAGAGAGCTCTTTTGTCACAGAGGGTGGATAGGATGTATTATGACTTGGCTCTTGGCCAATACCCTTCTTACGATAATTGGTGTAGGGAGGGGTATAGGGAGCCCATTGGCCCACATCCGTCCTACTTCATGTGGCCAGAGGGTGGGTATGACCAGGGTTCTAGGGTGTTCGGGGATTTCAGCGTTCAACATGACTACTATTCTGCACCGGTTTTTGCTCAGCCGGTAGTTGATGAGGAGGAGGTGGACCCAGAGACTGCGGCAGAGAATGCCGAGTGGTTTGACAGGATGGGTCCCCGGTTCGAGATTGTGGAGGGTGGCGGTTCTGGCTCGGGAGCCAGGGATGTAGATGCGACCTTTGCAGAGGCCGGTCATGGCCAATTTGATACTACATCCTCTGACTTCACTGAATACTCCTGAGGCCGGAAACCCATGAGTATGATCCCTTTTAATCCAAATCTTCATCATGTTTATATTTTCGCATGCATTTAGACACTTGTATTATATCTTAGTTTAGCTATCCATTTAGTTGCATCCATTTAAGCTTGCATTAGAATTTAACTTTGTAACATATCGTCACATGTTAGCCTTGCATCCATATAGCGTAGTTGCATTTTGTTTGGTGTCATTTTTAGACTTTCCCGTGGTTGGTACCCCCATGAGGGGCGTGCATTTATGCATTTTACCGCCACGACGAGACTCCGATATGGCACACTAGACTTTCTTGTGGTTGGTACCCCCATGAGGGGCGTGCATTTATGCATTTTACCGCCACAACGAGACTCTAGATTAGCGTATAGTTTAGCTTGCATTTACTTAGAGCATGCACCTTGTATTATATCATTTTGCATTTAGTTCACCCTCTTGTATATATTGTTCATATTGTGATTATTCATCAAAAATCAAAAACCCCAAAAACAAGTTTTTATTTTCAAAATATTTAAAACCCAAAAACATGTTATTTGTTTTGAATTCACCCCTCACACCATGTAAATACTAAGTGTGAGGAGGGAATTCCCAAAAAAAAAAAGAAAAACCCAAAAAAAAATTGTTTTGTTTTCCTTTTCTTTTTTCCCCTCCTTTCATATTTGAGTCACTTACTCGGGGACGAGTAAGACTTAAGTGTGGGGAGGATTTTATTTCTTTTGTATATATCGTTGATTTTTGAAAAAAGTTGAAAAATGCCTAAAAATCGAAAAATTTGAAAATTTTCCAAAAAAATATATGTTTAGATTAGTTTGTATATAGTTTATTTTGTATATATTGTCGTGTGTTTCTTTTTATCTCCATCCATAGGTGCGCCCCACATCATAAGAGGCACGAAAAAGGGAAAATGAAGACGCTTTGGTGAGATCTTTCCTATTTCTCTTCTCCCTTATCTCCTTTCCTTCTTACTTGAGGACGGGATGTGTTGATGACGATGGTGTGAAATTTTGTTGATTGGCGTGTGTGCCACTTGTGTGCTGTTAGGAGATAGCATTAGCTTATGTGTCATATAGTCGGTTAGAGCATGTGCATTTAGGTTGTATATATGCTAGATTGCATCATGGCATATAGTTGCATTTAGAAAAATGTTTTAATAATTGTCCTTTTGGAAAACTTGTTGAATGTGCATAGTCCCTTTTTGCTACTTTTTTATTCATAAAGTGTTCATCTTAATCGTGGAATTTTAGACGCCCTGGGTTGTGCATATCTAGTGAGTTTTGACCCGTCTACTAATGCCGAGTCACGAGTTTGCGCTTATTCCACCTCGACAACCTCAATTGATGTGAATATTCCGATGGTAGAAAGGATTCTTAGGTGACCGTTCTTGCTATGCAACCAACCATGATTCATTGTTCTTCCACTTTTGCTCAACAAAGGAAACAAATCAAACAAGCTGAAAATATTGAGTCAATTATCATCTTTTCTTGTTTTCGTCGAGGAAATGCAAAACGGAACTTCTAGGGATTCTAGTGGGCCCATATCTAGGGTCCCTTTCGATGCCACTACGGTGGGGATACCCCTATTGTTGGTTCCGACCGCATGTCCTTGACGGAAACCGTGTGCTTTCATGCCAAAAATTGCAAACCAAAATGCAAATCAAAAAGAAAGAACAAGAAAAAGAAAGCAAAGTGTTGAAATGAAAGTTTTGCAAGCGCTTGGACTCAAATCTCATTTTCCTTTTATCCTTCTTGGATCATTCGCCTTTGTGTTGCATAGTGAGACGGGATGACCCTTGTGTCTCATTTATTTGAGAAACGTGAATTCCATATGCTATTGTGCTTAATAACGTCACGAGGATTTCATTTCCATCTTCCATTTTATCGCTTTTGACCAAGCAAACAGTAGACGGGGTTCAAAATTATCATTAGACTTGCACCGATAGGAGGCGAATACTTTTCCATGCTTTATGATATTAGTGGCTTATAAGGATCATGCATTATTTAGACGGTTTTCCTTTTAGATATTTCCGTCACATGGATGAGGCATGTGATTTTTCTTTTGTTAGATGCATCTTTGTCGTGTTCTTACGTGTTTTTCATTTGGATGCGTCGCAATTTTGAGCAAGCCCCTACTTGCCTTGCAAGGAGGTACTCTACCTCATGAGTATCTCGTTGTGAGTTGAAGGGACGGAGGAGGCCCGTTAATTGCCTACCGTCGGATATTATTAGTAGTTTAGGTAGTAGCCTTAGTATTAGCGTAGTGTTGAATAAGGGTACTTATGGGTCTCGAATCTTGCTTACTTACTCGAGGACGAGTAAGTCTTAAGTGTGGGGAATTTTGATAAGCGTTTAATTAGTCACATTTTTCCTCTCATTTTCATCCCCATTTTGGTCCGTTTACACGGATTTGCGTGCCCTTAATTGCATTTTGCTCCCCGATTTCCCGTACTATGAATGTCGATCTTAATTTGTAGGAATTAAGGCGGAAATGAAGAAATCGGTGCATAAAGACTTGCATGAGTCGGGATTTGGAAATGAGAAGAAGAATGAAATGAGGAGAGTCAGGTGGCGCAGGTCGGTCCACCGACCGGCGGCCGGCCAACCGGCGCAGACAACATGCCCACAAAGGAAAGAAGAAGAGAAAGAGAAGAAAAGGCCCAGGTAGCGCCGGCCGGTCGACCGGCGGCCGGTCACCTACCCGGCCCGCACTACATCAGTAGGTGTTTGGGAAGTCATTTGTGCTCCAGGCCGGTGGGGGACCGGCGACTGGTCGACCGGCCAGGACTCCCATTTCCATACTTAGAGTATTTTTGAAGGCGTGATGAGGGAAGCTACTAATGTGCTCCCGGCCGGCCAGACGACCGGCGGCCGGTCGACCGGCCAGGAACACAACACCGCAAATTCGCCAACTCTTCTAATTTCTTTCTTAATTTTCGAGATACCTATATATACCCTTCCCCTAATATTTTGTAAGTAGCTTTTCATTATCTCTTAGCACAAAACCCTAGATAATTTGTAACCTCTATTAAGCACTAATTACTCTCTTAATCGTTCCCCAATTAAGCTTAATTTCTCATTTCAAGTTGGTAGATCTAGTCTTTCCTAGTAGAATTATTTCAGTTTTGGGTTTGTATTGAGGATTTTGGGTTGAAGACATTCTCCCTATTCACTAATACAAGCTTGTTGGTATAAATTTCTCATCTTTTTGTTATTTATGCAATTTAATTTCATTTCTAGTTTACTGTTTATCATTTGATTGTTATAATTATTCACCTCGATAGCACTATGTTCATTTCACTACTCCTTGCCTTTAGTTGTTTGATTTCCCTTAGAATGAGTGAGTAGTTCCCTTCTAGGGTTTAGGGGGAGCCTAAGGGAGGATTATGTGGGATAATTAGTTGGGTAATTAGTAGATTTGTGATAATTATTTGGGTATTACTCATATGCACACTAAGTGTTTGATAAAATGTGTAAACGAAAGTTGCCCATTTTATCAAGTATGGTTTGATTATTTCTTAAGCGACGGTGGTAGAAATGATTAGTCTAGTGTTTATATGGGTGATTTGAGACAAATGCGATGGCTTTGTTGATGATTATTAATTGTTGAGACATTAGCAATTAATTCTACTCGAATTTGTTACCCATTTGCTAATTGCTAGACTAGCCCATTAATCCCCCTAAGGTGAACCCTTTACCTTAGTTTTTTTTTTCCTTAATTGTCTTCCCCTTGTTATTTAGTGATTACTTGCATTTCCTAGTTTTTAGTTAATCTTTCAATCAATCTCTT
The DNA here is from genome assembly GCA_022085475.1 of Heliosperma pusillum. Taxonomy (NCBI): domain Eukaryota; kingdom Viridiplantae; phylum Streptophyta; class Magnoliopsida; order Caryophyllales; family Caryophyllaceae; genus Heliosperma; species Heliosperma pusillum. The sequence continues at coordinate 4,979 of JAIUZE010066625.1, read as the reverse complement.
GTTAGGCTAGAATAGGATTCATTCAAACTTGTAGTTGACCCCTCCATCCTTGTGGTTCGACCCCGACTTCCGCTATCGCATTAGTTGGGTTTTATAAATTGTGTTTGCTTGAGCGGTACGCGACAAACCGTTCATCAGGTACGAACCGTGACCATTTTGACCGTGGGAGCAAAAGTCCTCATGAAAATCAAGTCCCTCCTTTTGATGATTGCCAAGGATCACTAAATGTCTTGCGAAATTTTATGATGCCCTTCTCTTTAGGTATCAGATTCAACCACAAGAGAAGAAGGTGAAGAATATTTTTTACATTTTAGATTCAATGTTCTGTTTTCTAATCTTAATTGCATTGTGATTAAAATTTGAAGCTATGTACTATACTTTGTGGCCTTCTTGTGCATAAACATTCCATGTTTTATTTAACATGGAATAATTTTTCGTGTTATTTTAAAAATAACAAATTTCATGTTTAATGTTATTTGTTTTAATTTGTCGAACATATTTACGAATACGAGTAACAAAGATTTATAAAAATGGCCCCATACATTTTTGTACTAGTATCCCCCTACTACTAAAAGATTAAGCCATCATCAATTTTTTCCGACTCAACTAAATGTGAAAGAGAGTGGGCCACCTTAATTTGGGCCCACCTTTAATAATTAAATCCTAATAAAAGATCCACTAAAAAATTGCCTGCCTTTGTCACATGTTGATAAAAGATCCACAAATATGGAATAGATGCAAATTTATTATATATTTAATTATTTTAAAGAATCTTGCCATCTTTTGATTTAAATATAAGATTATTTAAGATATTAACAGTTGCAAAAATAAAATATCTTCTCCTTAAAACAAGAATTACAAAAAAAAAAAAAAGAGAGTACATTCAAATTCTTAAAATAAGATGAACTTTCAGGGAAGATATTATTATATCCTTCCAAAAAATACGAATTCATATCATATATATTCCACATGGATTACCAGTATATACATAAAACAATCCACCAGAAAATTCCATCGAATAAATAAGCTAATAAACAAACAATAAAGTAAATGTAAACTATTGACTGGGATAGAGGGAATAATATTTAAAGGATATAATAAAAATATGCTTTTATTAATATTTTATTTAGTATATATTGATATAATATTATAAATAGAGTAAGGTAACAATAACTCAATTTAAAGTGTCTTCTTATTATAGTAAACTCTTTTTATATTCTTTACTAATAGTATATCGGTTTTTATATTCTTTACTAATAATCCAAATATGAAAATATTTACAAGATTTTCTCATAAAATACGTAAGTATAAACTCATTTTTACCATAATTAATAAGATCATCTTGTGAATCTTATTACATTTGATTATTAATGTGTGTCCTTAGGTACACGTTAGAAAAACCGATATTAGTATAATTATATCAAATTTTCTAACATGTGCCCACTAGTAGAGGTGGCAATCGGGTCAATCAGGTCGGTTACGGGCCGGGTTCAAGCGGTTCGGGTCATTTCGGGCCCGGGTTTGGTCGGGTCGAGTTGCTTATTCAGGTCGAGTCGGGTTCGGGTCAGGTCGCTTACGGGTCAGGTTAATCGGGTCAATAACTACTACAGGTCGGTTCGGTTTCGGATCGGTTGAACAATGGGTTGGGATACATCGGGTCAATATGCTTGATCGGTATCGGGTTACCCATGGATCGAGTAATTTATATTGTCATCTTAAATTTAGAAAATTAATCGAGTCAAACAATAAATCCGGTCAATGGGTCAGGTTGTTCTGTTAATGGATCACTTTTGAACTTATCAATTATGATATTGGATTAGATGAACTCGATACAAAAGATATTTGTAAAACATAAAGAGCATAGGACTATAGAAGTTAATGATCGTATAATTTCTTTGAATACTTATGTTGTTAGAGCTCAGTTATAACTTATCTTATAAGTTATAAGTATATGACATGAGTGCGTATCTAGTGTCGGATTTGTCTATATTATGGACAAAAAAAATTTTTTTTTTTCTAAAATAAAGTGTCGGGAGTGTCATATCCATGTCCGAGTGTCGAGTGCTGACACGGGTACGCGAGGTAATCTTGAAGAGTCCAAGCAATATAGGTGAACGCGTACACTAGTTACATACTTACATGATCGCGAAAACAAATGTGTCGTATTATGTGTTATCGTTTAAAATTAATACGGAGTATTATTTTTAATGTTCAAAGAACCAAATGATTTGACACCTTAAAATGTTTTTATATAATCATATACTCGTATATTTACATGATTGACACAATAATACCTAATTGTTAGTATCTACTTTTGAATAAGTCATATATATGTTACACTGTGACTAAGTCAAAAAATAAATTACCATAATGTTTAACTATTCTATAAAAGAACTATAAAAGAACAATTTGTTGTGTAACAGTTAATTAGCTTAATAATCGAATTATTCAATTTCATCGATTCACTTTTAGTCTTATAATAGAATAGATTAATACAGTATCTATTATATAATCTTAATTCTTATAACAATCAGCTACGACTAGCTATTATAGAGGCGATAAGAGTCAAACAAGTCAACAAGTTATATTGAAATTGTATTTATGTCCTACACCGCATATGTCTCGGGCTCTCGGCGATGAGAGCCGAACAAGTCAACGAGTTACATTAAATGTATATTCATGTCCTTATGACTCGTATATATTAAAAGCTAGATGAATTTTTAATAACAATTTGTTATCCTACTGCACTTTTTAAGTGTTTGAAAGTCCGTCTTATATTACAACAATTAATACTCAATAATATGACTACGTGTCTCTAGGACTGTGTGCGACATATAACTATATAAGCATATTATATAAGCGAGAAGTCTTATTTTCATAAAAGAACTAATTTATGAAAAAAACCGATATTGTGACACCCACGAATTTGCGGAAAGATAAACAAGTAATTTAAATAAATAAAAGATGAGAATACGTTTTTAATAGGTTCACTTTAGTGAAAATCGGTAAATTTTAAAACCGGAACCTACCATTAAATATATTCATCATAACAAAGGTGTCTTAAAGAAAAAGGTTCATAACAAAAAGGAAATAATATTATACATAAGTACCTAAAACGGGAGACATATCTCCCTAATAAATACGGAAATAAAAGAGTATTAAATAATACAATCCTAAGAACCGAATATAGGTCCAAGGTAATACTTCACTCGCTAGCTCGTCAATGTACCCAAGCATGCATCACAATACTGTCAATCGCATTTTATACAAACACGAAAGCCACAGTCAGTGGGGAGTAACTCCGAGTTCTCCCAGCCACGAAATGTCGAGTTTAATAAAACATGAATAACATAAAAGAGATGTATATGAAAAATACAAAGCCTTAACATATACGATATGCTTTTCATGTTATGAAACAAATAACTAACATATAACCTAGCATATGAAGGCTAAGCTACTCATGCAAACTATCATGTGAATCAGTTAACAACCGGTAATCCAAACTCTATCAACCGTAGCCGGCTTGCATCTCACCTTCTACGATTCATAGAATCATCCAACATGAAAGACCAATACGTCTAGAAACAGGCATAAGTTCTTAGCACAGTCAATAGTCGACTTCTGTAACTCGAGTCTATACCACAAGGTAGGATAAACATCCTAGTCCTAGACAGCGCAGACCTAGCGACAACAGCTAACCCATTCCCTGTCTCAATACCAAAAGTACAGTGAGAATCTCTACTAGGAGACCCCCTAAGCAGAGTTGGCTAGTACTTAAGCTGGCTCCATTCCCAAAGTGGAAGCAATTAGGCAGCCATGCCCCGACTTGGTATCAAAATCCCAGGCCAGTGACACAAAAGCTATCAAGCACTGAACTATATACTCGTTAAAGATAGTAAGGTCTATCAATGTCATGGTCTAAGGTACTCATTTAGAATTAGAATGGTCAACACGCCATAAAATCATAATTCTCTATGAGTACTTAGTCAACACGACATATATCATACAATTAAACAGTCACGGGAAAAACGTCCTATCATGTGACTAATTGCATATAAATCATATTCAAATATCATATCGCCTCATATCTACTAAGGCTCATTCATTCATTCATTAAATAAAACCTTACCTGAAGACAAATCCCCGACCCGAGTCCCGCGACGGGTCATCAGTCAAAATGGGGCTGACTAGATCGTAGTTTGACCAAACCCGTTTGGTCAAACCAGCTAGAAACAGAGTCTTAGCCCTCGAGGCTTGAACATAAGAATATCACATTCATTTCATGCTATTTCATTCAATTTCTAACATGTGAATTATTAATTCATACGAAAACCCGCTTGACTTAAAGGATATCAAATTAAACTACAATTTCGTATTATAATTTCTAACATGGGAGAAATAAAATACTTTATGAAAAACGTTATTAAATAATTTACTTATTAAAATTTCCCACTTGCTAAAATTACAAAAATGATATAATAAGAAACAATAAACTCAAAAACCGTCACAAGCCCAAAGGGAGGGCTCTCACGGGTCAGCCGGGCCTGGACCGGGCCGAGACTGAATCGGGCCTGGACTGGGCCCACGGGCCTAGTTTGGGCCTGTTTTGGTAAACCATTTCTAAAATCGTTTCTTAATATTTCCCGCATGCTTAACATATTTAAAACCCACCAAAACAACAACAAAACAATCAAGTATCGACACAAGCCCAAAGGGCCAAATAACGGGCCAACCATGACCGGGCAGCCGGGCCTGGACCGGGCCTGAACCGGGCCTGTTTCTCGGCCACCATACACGGCCACCACCAACAACAATCCCAAATTTATTTCTAACATGTTTTAATTAACAACCATCCATTTTAACAACCAATTCAACCATCATTCATACTAAAATTATGATTATGAACAAATCATCCAACATGTCCAAAACACTAAATATGTTAAAAACTCATAAAACTTAATAATAATAACAACCTAGCA
>JAIUZE010066624.1:0-52904 GCA_022085475.1 Heliosperma pusillum | reverse complement strand
ACTGCGATTTCTCAAGATGTCTTTGGGTTGGGTGTCCCCTAAATGCAAGAGCGGAAGCTGGTCATCACTTGGATGTGCTGGTATGGATTATTGATTGGATATCATATCTATGGAAACTCAAAAATGGCAAAGAACAATGTGAAGAACCCAATAGTCTCACATTGATAAAAGAGACGAGAGTTTACTACTTTATAAGGCAAGGGGCTACTCCCTCTATTGCCAATTGATTTTAGAGTGGAACCTCCTTGTACTTATGAAGTAGGCTCTCTCTGCTCAGTTCGGATCCAGACCCGATTATGAAATTTAACAAAGAAATTATCATGTTTATGGCTATTCTTTGGAGAACTGGCGCGCAAGAAACGACAAAATGTTTAGTAACGCCATTATTTCTTCTTATGAGTGTATGTCTAATCAAAGAGGACATCATCACCTACTTGGCCAATGGACTACGTGAGAGCACGGGAATGACACTTGTTGGGGTGAATAAATGGGATAAGCTTGATTGCTCTTCATATGAGAGGCTTAAAGCTTTTGATATTATATGATGATTTTTTAACTTTTCATATCTAGCGTGACTTTTGGTTACCCGGTTCATCTAAATCTCGTTAGAATTCCTCGGTCTTGTTGATCGGGTCATCATCAGTGGAAGTTGTATGCTAAGAGATATGAAAATGATCAAATATGACGCTGCATGTTTCCTTATCTGAGAGCAAGTGGAGGCTCCCCCTCCTAGCCTCAAAGTTATTTTAGATTAATTGTTCTTAATAATTCGTAATTTGCACTGTTGTTCTGTTAGGTTCTATCCCAAAATTTGTAATAAAATAGCTCATAATATAGCTCATCTAGGTAGCACGAAAACGGACACGGACACGGACACGTGGTACGGCATCTCGTGAAATTTAGGACACGGGACACGGCATTTAAATTTAATAAAATATATATTTTATAGTTATAAATAACGTATGATTTTATTTTTATATTGTTATTTGATATTAAATGTAAATAATTGAAGGTAAAATTTGACTTTGACTATGATTTATTCTCATTTCCCACCCAACTCATCTTCTAATTAATCTCTTATAATCTCTCAACCTCTCGTTACTTATTTATAGGTGTCCGTGTGTCCAACACGGGACGGCTAGTTAGAAGGAGTGTACGTGCTACCTAGTAGCTCATAATATAGCTCATAAAACCACTTAGGGCTATTCTCGTTGCCAAGAAAAAATTGTTAACTGTGATAACTAGTTGCTCCAATTCTAAGTAACGATCATGGAGGTAGTACAATCTATTATGTTTTACCCTTTGGATTTAGGAAATTGGAGGGAGGGGGGACGAATTAGGATGGAGACAATTTCTCTTGTTTAATTAGCAAATTTGGGTTGAAGGGATCTGGAGGGGAGGAATAATGAATCCCTCCATTTCCCTCCTGCAAGCCAAAAAATTTTCCCTCAGACGTGAAAAATTTGGAGAAAAACTCTCATCCATTGAATAAGACATTAGTAATAGCAAAGCAAATTAGTAAAGAAAGAGATTAGCAAAGCAAAGTACTTGTAGTAATAGCATTGAATGGGACGTTGGTTAGTTTGGTGGTTAGTTAGCGAGAGTGAGTTACAAATAGTGGATGTCCACATTGAATAACATAAATCTGAGCTTAACTTAATCAGAGAACGTTCTTGGAAATTACATCAACGCCATATATTTTAAACAAAGATGTTCACTGATAACGCAACCTACAACATACAGAATGGAGTGTCTTGGCTTTAACAAGGCCCCCCCATGTTCAGATCCTCAATTGTATGATACATTGACATTTTACTTTGAGGGCAATTCTTAAATATGCACCTGTGTCAGACCTTCATCATCCCACGCCTGAGAACGAGTGTCGTTACTCGTTACTCATGTTTTGTAATGTAAGGGATTGCAAACTGATCATAAAATCAGAAGTTACACCTTGGGAAGTCCAGCATCGACCAGTACAATACATTAACTAGAGGCAGAGCATTGACTTCCTAATCTTGCATAAATTATCATTGTTCTTCGAGGATAGCACGCCCGAGATTGGTAGCCAGAGCCAGTCTGACACTCTTCAGGGCTTCAGGCGGAAGATCAGATTCTACATAGTCGGGACGCAGCCTTGCCATGGATAATTCTTGCAGCTTATTCAATAACAGGTTGGTTTGAGACACATCTAATAGAGGACCCTCACGCCATGTAAGCAGCTTCAACTGAACACAAAAATGTCGATACACGCTCTCAGAACAAATTTTAGCACCTCCCACTTCTCTTAGCAGTATGTTAGGCCTATGTTACTCCGACTCGGCAAAGAAGTGTCGTGTCCGATACGTCTCGAAGTGTCTGACAGTTTTGAAAATTTGTTGATACGGGAACTTGGTCAAACGAGTATCTGACCGATTTTGTAGACACGGATACGACACGGCTCATAAATTGTGTGAAGTTTTCATGCTGATTTTAACATTGTGGGCCCTACAAGTCTCTTTTTATGTGTAATTACAATAAGAGAAAACAGCTATACTAGGAGAAATTGAAGAAGAAAAGTAAAACAAAGTTGAATAACTAATTAAAGATTCAAAGCCCTTTTGGTTTATTAATCGTATACTTCCTCCGTTCCATTGAGTTGTTTACGTATTCCTTTTTGGGCCGTTTTATTTGAGTGTTTACGTTTCCTTTTTTTGGACAAGTTATGGGATCACAAATGACCAAGTTGCCCTTGCTTTTAATTAACCAAGTTCACCTCTTCACCAAATCCAACCAAACCATCGACCACGACTCCACCAACCACCGACCAGCACTGACAATCTGACACCACCATCGACACCACCGACGACCACTGAATCCCCACCGACCGAGTACTAATCGATCACGCTGCAATTTCACACCTCTCTCCGGCGACCAACACGACATCCACCAATCAATCCACCACCACCTAATTTACCTGAGCAACGGCCACCGTTGTCCTGTACTCCGCTCTCATTCAGCGTTCGACAACCAACATTCCCAACGTCCATCACCGACCATCTTCATCTCTCTCCTCGAAACACCACGCACCTCCTCCGATCTATTGTGTGAAGGGCATAGCTGGGAATTCGTCACCGTCATCGTGATTTCCATCACCACATATCTCCATTCTCTTTTCCTCGGTGTCGACGTCAGCACAACATTGCTCGTGCAAGTCCACTTCTCTTATCACTTTATGAATGTAGTGGGTGGTGAATGGACAGGCTCCATGTTAGTGGTGAATGGATAGAGGATCCATGGATATGGTGGAGGTAGCGTGGCAACAATGTAGGGAAGGAGTAGAGGTAATCGTGATATGGTTGAAAGTAGGATTCGATGGCAATTTAAATTGTTGATTTTGGGTGGTGAGCACAGTGATTCAAGATCTTTTCTATGGTGGCTATGAAATCTGGTGAGGGAGAGACGGAATTCATGGTAGGCTGGTAGATGACAACAGTGGTACCCTGGTAGTTAGGTGATAGCTTAACTTGAGGGTAGTATAGTCATTTCATTTTCAAATGATTCCCTACCCCACCTAATTTCACCCTTAATATTTGTGCAAAAAGCATACGTAAACTATGTAGAGGAACGGAGGAAATATCATTCTCCTTTTACCTTTTTCTCATCTCACTCTTCTTAGCCAGTCAGACACCATTAAAACCAAATCACATAACATAGTCAAGTGTCTGTGTCGTGTCTAAATTTGGTGTATCGGACGCGTGTCATGTGTCGTCTCGGCACATGACGCGTGTCCGACACGGATACGCGGACTAAGTGAAGTGTCGGAGTAACATATTGCTAGGCTAAAAGATATTTCAGTTTGTAAGAAACATCCAGTTAAGTGTTTGCTACCTTTTACAACAATTACCTTCGTAAAATCATTTTATAACCGTAATAAATAAGTTCAAACTATATACAACCAACATAAGACTTGAAATTAAGCATTATGGAAGTCTAATTATTTCATATTAAAAAAATCAAGCTCAAATTATAATATTTCTCCCTCCATTCCACTTTATTGTCCTACTTTCTATTTTGGGAAGGATTTAAGAAATACGGTAAAAAAGGATTTAAGAAATACGGTAAATTCCCTTGAATTAAAGAGAATGGGGAATGATGAGAGAGAAAGTTAGAGAGAAGAAGCTCTAATTTTCTAGGGTTCTTGGTTTTTGAGCAATGGCTAAAAACAAAGCTAGCAATCATTCTCAGGTGAACACAAAATTAATTAGTAAAAATAATAGTGAAACAATTAATACAAACAATCCTATAGATTTAAATAATATGTCAAATAATAATAGTACTAATAATCTAGTGGGTAACAGTGCGCAATTTTCTTCGACCACGAACAAGGAAAATATTGTTACAGAGGCTAGAACGTTGGTTCAGGAACGATTTCAGGAAGAACAAATGGAACATATTGTGACAGAAGAAGGAGAGGAGAGTCAATGGCAAGAGGTAGTATCTAGAAGGAAGAAGCAAGAGATGTCTCGTGCTCGGGAGGATAAGCTGGAATCCATTGCAGAATGTGAGGTGGAGGAAGTAGTACCAAAAGGTAATATTCTCAAGCTTACTATGGAGGATGTTGAGGAGGAACTTAAATTCTGGTCTTCTGCTATATATGGTTATGTTATGGGGGCAAACCCTCCTAGAATGGTGTTAGAAGGTTTTCTGCGAAGGACCCTTAAGGATTATAAAGTGTATAAGATCTCTTTTCTACCCAATGGTCTGTTTATGGTTAGATTTGAGGAACTAGAACATCAGCAGTTGGTGTTGAATAAGGGTATAATGTTGCTGGATGGTAAACCAGTTATTCTAAGACCATGGAATCCTAATGTGAGAATGGATAAGGTCTCTGTTAAGTCAGTGCCTATATGGGTTAAGTTGGTAGGATTGGACTTGAAGTTCTGGGGGGATAAATGTTTGGAGAAGTTGGCCTCGTTAATAGGCAAATTTCAGAGAATTGATGATATTACTAAGCTGAGAACCTTACTTGGATTTGCAAAGATTCTAATTGAGGTTGAGGTGGATCAACAGTTTCCAAATCAGATTGTTTTTGAGGATGAAAATGGAGTGGAGGTTAGAGTGGCTGTGGAATATGATTGGGTCCCAATCACGTGTCAGGTTTGTAAAGGAATGGGTCACAAGACGGAGGCCTGTAGGAAGAACAGAGTACCCACTGTCTCAAAACCAATACAAATGCCAGTTGTTCAAAAACAAGTGTGGAAAAGGAAGGAGGATAGTATGAGGATAGATGATCAGGCTGCATTCCCAGTTTTATCAAAGAGTATAGGAAGATTACCTGTTCATCAGGAATTAGGGAAAGATAAGGTGAGGGAAGAGACACCTGCAAGTACTCCTGTCACTTTAAACTATGGAGCCTTATTTACTCCTGCAAGAGTAATTACTAGACTCACAAGACATGAGACCAGGATACCTGAAGGACAGCAGAGTGGATTTATGTTGCAATTTAACAGTGCAATGGGGAAGGAAAGTGAATTGGTTGATAAAGGAGATGGGGATGGGGGTTCCTCATTTCAAAATGGTTAGAATTGGAGTTTGGAATGTTAGGGGCCTAAATAATGTGATTAAGCAAAAGTATATCAAATGGTACCTTCATCAGGCAGAGGTGGAGATATTTGGGCTCCTTGAGACAAGGGTATAATGTATGTCATGGTTGGTTTTATGAAACAAATAATGATTGTCATGAAGGTGGTAGAATTTGGGTGTTATGGAGGAGTCATAGGTGTAAGGTGGATATCATTGAGAAAACTGATCAGTTAATTCATTTACAAGTGCAACAGTTAAATGATAATAAAAAATTTTATGTTACCTTTGTATATGGATTTAACAAGATTGAGGAAAGAACCCCTTTATGGAATGATTTACTTAGGATTAACCTGGTGGAATCTTGGATTATCCTGGGAGATTTTAACAATGTTTTGAATGCAAGTGAAAAGATTGGATTACCTGTTAAGGATGCTGAAACCATGCCTTTCCAGAATGTTATTAATGCTTGTGAATTGTGTGACATTAAAACTATTGGAGCTTTTTTCACTTGGAACAACAAGCAGCCTAGTGGGACTAGGGTTTTTAGTAGAATAGATAGGGTCTTGGTCAATGATAGTTGGATTCAATTCAGGCCTAATGCCTATGCATATTATGGTCCTGAAGGAGATTTTGATCATTGTCCTTGTCTAATTGAGGAGGGTGGAGGTTATAGCTGTCAGAAGAAGTCTTTCAAGTTTTTTAATATGTGGAGTAAGGTTGAGGTGTATAAGGAGATAGTTCAGTTGGGTTGGTCTGAACAGGTTGAGGGTACTCCTATGTTTAAAGTGGCTACTAAATTGAAATTGCTAAAGCCTCTTCTTAAAGGGTTGAATAGAGAGTTGTTTTCTGACTTAGAGAGGAATGCTGATGTAGCTTTTGAAGTAATGATTAACTGTCAGAAGGAATTGCAATCTGATCCTACTAACAGTGTACTCATGGATAAGGAGCTACAAACTAGAATGAGTTATAGAATGTTAGCTAAGGCTAAAGAGGAATTTTTGAGACAAAAAGCTAAGTGCCAGTAGGCTAAGGATGGTGATACCAATACTGCTATGTTTCACAGGGTTATCAAGCAGAGGCAGATTCAGAACAAGGTTTTTAGAATTGAAGGGATTAATGGGGTGATGTATGACAAGACTGAGGATATTCAGCAGGCCTTTGAGGATTATTATAAAGACTTACTAGGCTCATGTGCTTCTACTTCTGAATTCTTTCCTCATATCATGAGAGAAGGAACTCAAGTCTTACATGAGGATTGGGAGGGCCTTTGTTCCATCCCTACTGAAGGGGAAATTAGAAGGATTGTTTTTTCTATACCTATGGAGAAGAGCCCTGGGCCTGATGGTTATACTAGCTGCTTCTTTCAATCTAGTTGGGAGATTATTAAAGAGGATATTTGCCTGGCAGTTAGGAATTTCTTTGGTTCAGGCAAGTTGTTAAAACAGATTAATGCTACTAATATTGTGTTGATTCCTAAGAAGGAAAACCCTATAAGTGTTAGAGATTTCAGACCTATTGCTTGCTGCAATACTCTGTATAAAATCATATCTAAGCTCTTATGTGATAGGTTAGCCAAAGTTCTTCCTGGTCTCATTAATCCATCTCAAGCTGCTTTCATTAAAGGGAGAAGTATTATGGGGAATATCCTCATAAGTCAAGATCTTGTGAGATTATACAATAGGAGGAATGCTTCTGCTCGTTGCATGATCAAGGTGGATTTGAGGAAAGCATATGACTCCATTGAATGGGATTTTGTATTAAGGATGCTGAAAAGTTTGAATTTTCCTAGTCATTTCAGTCAGCTCATTCAGCAATGCATTACAACCACTACTTATTCTCTTGTGCTGAATGGGAATTCCTATGGGTTTTTTCCTGGTAGGAGGGGGTTGAGACAGGAAGATCCTTTGTCCCCTTTACTGTTTACAATCTGTATGGAGTATTTGAGTAGAATCCTTAAGGTTGTAGGGGGGCTTCCTGGGTTTAAATTCCATCATCTTTGCAAAGGATTAAAACTTAATCATCTTATGTTTGCTGATGACCTCCTTATCTTCTGTAAAGGAGATATCAGGTCAATTTTTATGATTGTTGAGGGATTCAGTAGTTTCTCTAAAGCTTCTGGGTTACAGATTAACAATGATAAGTCTGAACTGATAATGAATGGGGTTGATAGGGAGACTGAGGAATTCATTTTCATGCAAACTGGTTTCACCAAAGGTAGGTTGCCTTTCAAATACTTGGGTGTCAATATTTCACATAAGAGATTGTCCAAGCATGACTGTAATGTCCTGATTGAGAAGATGACTGCTAGAATTAAGGGGTGGAATAGAAGGAAGATTTCTTACACTGGTAGGCTCACTTTAGTGAAAGCTGTGCTCAGTACTATTCATACTTACTGGGCACAGATTTTCATTCTTCCTATGGGTGTTCTTGATAGGCTTAAGGCATTGTGTAGGAACTTCTTATGGGAAGGGGAGGAGGATTACTCTAAGGCTCCTCTTGTATCTTGGAAAATTTTGTGCCATAGGAAGGAGAATGGAGGCTTGGGCTTATTTGATAGTAGGCTGTGGAATGTAGCTGCTGTAGGTAAGCTTGCCTGGTGGGTTCTGATTAAGAAGGATTTGCTGTGGATTAAATGGGTTGATGCAATTTATTTGAAAGGTAGACCTTGGCTCACTTATCAGCCTAAAAGCTCGAGCTCTTGGGCATGGAGGAAGGTATGTGCAGTCAAGGAAACTTACAAGACAGGGTTTATTGATGGCAATTGGCAGGAGGGGGGAGATGGATATACAATAATCAAAGGCTATAACTGGCTGGTTGGGGTTAATCTACCCAGAGACTTGTATAGCTGTGCTGTTTGGAATAGGATGAATATTCCAAAACACTGCTTCATCTTTTGGCTGGCAGTCAAGGATAGATTACTCACATTGGATAGAATAGGGAGAATGGGTTTTACTGGCAGGGTTTGCTGCTTTCTGTGTGAGAGTCATATTGAAAGTCACAAGCATCTCTTTCAGGAATGTTGTTATGCACGTAAGTGTTTTGATTGTCTCGCAGTTTGGACTCAGATTCAGCCTAGGGGAGGTCATGCTCCTGATACAATGATCAGAATGCGCAAGCCTACAGGTTTCATCAGGAAAATTTTTTGGTCGTTGGTGGTGGTTGTTTATTATGGCATTTGGATGAGTAGGAATAAGTGTAGGTTGGAAGGCTATGTCATTAGGCCAGAGAGTTTAATTCAGGGGGTCAAAGTGCAGGCTAGGATGAGGTTGATGCAACTAGATCTTAGGAAAATGAAGCAACATGAGTATGGTTGGTGTAGGAACAAGGATTTACTATGAGGTCTAGGCTAGGAGGAAGGTGATAGATGAAGGTTGATTGTGTGATTTAGTATTGATGTATTGTTGGTTTGAGATTTGATTAATATAACTTACATTTGCACCAAAAAAAAAAAGAGAATGGGAACAATGTTATTTTGAGGGAGGGGTGATAATTAGTAAATTAAGGGCACTATTGGTAGTTTAATAATTTACCATACTAAATGTAAAAAAGAGGACCACTAATTTGGAATAAATTTTGGAGAGAAAGGGGACAATATAAGTAGAAGGGAGGGAGTACTATTTTTATTTTTATTTTTAAAAACCCACAAAAGATTTGGTTTAACTATTTAGCGCAAAACACGAACCAATAATGAACCTCCCCGTCCATCCACCCAGAAAAATCAGCAAAAAAGAATACAGTTGGCCATTGTGCGTCAAAATCGCACACAGATCAATAAATTCATAAGATAACATATTCATAAGATGTCTTACAGAATCAAAAAGAAGAGGCAGCCAAAATCGCTGAGGCGTAGATGGATTTTGCATAAGCTGCCAAGAGAAGAAAATTTATCAATGTGAAAGTACAACGGAAAAGAACAACCAAACATTATTAGAGAGTAGAGACCTACCAGTATGAGAGATTCCACAGCTTTCCTAGCAGCATCTATTGCCTTCCCATCTTTAACCTGCTGCAGGGATTTCTTGAAATCTCGGTACCTGAAGAATCAAAGGGTACAACATAAACATAAAAATGACGAGTAACAAGTTTAACCAATTAATAAATAAACTTAAATGTGAAGAAACTGTATACAAGAAATAACCTAAAAAATCATTAATTCATTCATTTCCGTCAGCAGAAAAACAAATAGAAAAAGGCATATATCAATTGAATGTAATAATATTAAAGGAAAGTATAAAAAGATCTCGGAGAACTTACTTGTGCAGAAACTCTAGACCACCGGCGGTTCTAGTGTCAGAACCCAATAGCTCTATTAATCTTTCCCATTGCTGCAAAGAGTACTCACAAATACAATCAATTCTCTTAATGGACTCAAAATCAAGCTCCGGGTCACAATGTCATCAAACAATTTTTTTTAGCAGAATAGCTCATTCTTAGAATATGCAAACACAGCCAAAATATTACTACCTTAAAACTCTCCTCAGTTATTGATCTTCCAACATAATCAAATAGCTGCTGAGCAATTTTGCGGAGACGGATTTCATCCTGAGCTTGTTGAAGCCAGAAAATACCAGAGCCTTTATTACCATGCTTCCAGAGATGTACACCAGCAATCTGAGAGGAGGAGGGCATGATAGCGAATAAGCCATGGTTTATTAAATCGTTAAACCACAATTGCAAAATTGATTAAATACTGTCGTACCTTCATGATATTTGCACTGATGGTTTCCAGTTCATACAAACGGCAGATCTCCAAGTTCTTTTCAAACGAAACATAATAAAGATCAGCCAATTAGCCAAATGTAGAGAAGAAAGTAATAAAATATGTGCAGGACCAACGGCAGTTAATTATCACTTGTTTACCACACCTTTAGCAGCCCTTGCTTGTATTGTACAGGTTGCCTATACAATAAGATCTCCAACAACCCCAGTCCCGACTTTGTGCATGATGCCAAGTACACTGGAGCAATCTAAGGATACATCAAGCAAAAATTAGAATTGAAAGCCTGCCATTTCATTATGGAAGTGTTTGAAATCAAACAAACTATAATATTAGCAGCCACTTCTGCCAATTCAATGCTGATTTATAATCGACAATCTCTAGAGAGATTTACACAATTGTCAACAAAAATCTTATTGTGATCAGCATAAGATATCAAACCAACACAGAGATGCTAGAATACTCAACAGTTGAAAACAAAATTCTTTCAAGATTTACAACAGCATATTTACTAGAAAATGCATACCTGCCAAGTTAGCTGATGAGAGGCAAGAACATGAGCATAAACTAGTCGATGGAGTTCCTCAATACTAACATTCCCCAAGTTATGACACACTTCACGTAAAAGAACTTCTGACTGATCATTACCTGTTGTCAGCAATTCCATGGCATGGGTCACCATCCTACCGAAAAGCCAAAAATGGATGTCAAGAAGAAAATCACAAATAGAGTATTTCTTATGTGTGCAAATTAGCCCATCCCAACATCTTTCTCAAAATCACAAACAAGAGAAGGAGAAGATAAAATATTTTTTTGATGAGACGGTCAGACAACAACATGAATATATCCCGGCCTATGTTACTTCGACACTTCAGTTTGGTCGTGTGTCCAACACTTTAAGTATCTGACACGAGACAACACTTCATTATAGAGCAACAAATTGAAAACCTTGTAGAAAATAACTGTATCCAACAATCCGAAAGCATGTCATGTCCAACACGTGAAGCAAAGTCAGTAACATAGATCCCAGATTCTCAGCAATAACGAAGTACTTTCCAGAACACATCAGGGAAATAATAGTAAACCATGATTCTCATCTTGAACAAACAAAATATGCACTTAGCTGCTCACCATGGACCAAAAGCTTTAGAGCACTCAGCCAACACAACCTGAAACAAACACGGAACATAGTGATTAGTAAGGACCAAACAATATTTTTCATCGTCTTTCTATGTCTCCCTACTCCAGGTATTCTAGTCTAGATGCATTCAAAAGCGTAAAGAAACCGAAGGGCAAATTGCATAGAGATGAAAAGAAAACGACATGCCTCACCTCAGTATTTTCTCCAAGAATTCCACCAAGAATACCCATTAAGGAATGAAGAGAGGTCACAGGCTTTAATTGGATGCATTTCTGTGCTAGGCTGTGCATACTTTCCAATCCCTGTTCCCAAAAGAAATGATAGCAAAAAAGTGTTATAGCGCTCCAGTTAACAGTCAAGTTCACAATGAGCAATTAGGTTGTTATGCATCACTAACCACTGTGAATGGCCTAATGTAAAGTAAGTTAGCTATGTAAAGTTCAACCCAGTGGCATGTCATGGCAGCAATGTGATCAGTGTTTCCCAGCAAAATCTGTAACATTTTTCTCAAACCTTCTCTGGACTGCTGGTGATCACAGTCTACCCAGAAAGCACTGCATTCCAATTTAGTAACTCGTGCACGCCACGTCTCCCAAGCCTAAGCATTCACAGAAATTTAGTATAATGATAAAAATCTAAAACCATGTTATATACTCACCAAACAAGTAGCTACGAATAGAACATGTCTCAAGTATGTGTAAAAATACCTTCATGAAATCGCTTCTGTTTTTATAGCAGTCCCCTAATCTTCCTGATGCCAATTCAGGACGCAAACGAGGCATTATTGAGACAAGAACAACAACTGCTTCAACAAGCCCATTTTCTGTCTGTTCAGAAGAAAAAAAAAAAAAAAAAAAAAAAAAACAATATAGAAAGAAGATCAATTGACGAATTCTTAAAAGCAAGATGACATGAAAAGATTGTAACAATAGAATGAAGGCAAATAAAATACCGATAAGATATACCATAAAGATGTGGATGAGACCCACCACTATTAGTGCAGGATCTCAGCAACAATAAATTCACACATAACATTAGAAGAGATATTACAGACATTTCGCATGAAGATCTACAAGTCTACAAGAAATGGGCTACACATTGAACATTCTGCCCACATCAAGCAAATAGTTGATAGAAGAATTAATAAACACCATAATAACATACTCCCTCCACTCCATTTGATTAGAATATACCTCACATATATTCCACAAATGTATAGAATCAAATGGAATGGAGGGAGTAACATCAAAGGATAGCCTAGGCCCTAGGGAAATTAAAGAATGAAACATACACCTGTCATATTACTTCTTTAGCAGCACAGAAGGCTCCCACAGGGCCATAGTTATGTATCCCCCCTTCGCCTAATGGGGCCTAAGATTCTAAACACTAGGACAGTGGGACTCTAAACCATCTAGACTTCTAGAGAACCAATATTCTCGAAGAATTGAAAATCTGGAGGATGAAGAATCATATCTTATAGGTGAATATTTTGAAGGCAACAGCCCCAAATGCTAGAAACCTTTGCAGCAAGGAATACGTGCTGACCTCAGAACACACCTCAGGGCTTTACCACATTAGTACAGAAGACTTGAGCCAACTTGCATAACCCTAAACAACAAACGCATAAACCTAGGTAATACCCAATCCACTCATCATAGAAAAGAAGAAAACGTGTCACGCGTGATAAGCTTGACATAACAGGAAAAGCATCAACGGAAGTAGCACGATGCTAAAAAAACAGCAGCTGTCGATAACTTCAAAAGGTAACAGCATAAGTTAACTGGACCAAAGAAGTGCTTCTAGCAACATAAGCAAACTCAAACGTGGTAATTTTTATACAGAAAAGTAATTGGTTTCCATACCTCACGTCTACCAAGCTGATCAAGTTGATAAGACCCGTGCAAGCGCAGTAATTTTACCTGAAGTAAGCAACTGGGTATTTTCAATATACACCATACATCAATCAATTCATTTTGTAGGAACCTTTCTGTTATGTTCATTATTTCCATTTCCAGTGGAGCCAAAGACTCGTTACTCTTTTGTTTTGGAATAAAGCAAATATGGCTCACTAAAGTGAATGCGCTTCTTTCGATTGTGAAGTAGTCGTGATTCGATGAAATTCTTGATGCAATTTTCATCTCGGCTCACTCGTAAACAGCCTCTCTGTGTTGCTAACACAAGGGTAAGGTTGGATACATCCGACACCACCTTGTCCCGCAATTTGAGGGAGCCATTGAGGCATAGGGGTTATGTTGTTGTATCTATTATGTTCATCCAATTACATACCACAATATCCAGCCAGCCAACAGCTAGCGCGGATGACAAACAATCCCAGTACTTTGGATCATCCTCAACTGCCTGCATGACAATATATGCCAAGACACAGTTTCAGAATATTCTATCTAAATACGTTTTTACCCATTTAACGAAGAAGGAGGATAAAAAGAAATCCAGCCCTTCTAATGAATGAAATTACCTGTATGTGTATGAGGTCTAGTTGCAAATTTACAAGTTTGGAATACACTGTAGGTTGAGATTCAGTGAATAGACTATCATTGTCCTGATAGAAGGAAGTAAGAATGAACAATAAGCAGACAGCATACACGAAGCACACAAGTGAAGGGCTGAAGGCGCTAATAAAAAAACGTCGAAGATAGAAAAGAAAGCGAAATGTAGATATTTACAGCTAACCAATCAACAAGACGTTCAGGAAGCCAAGCTTGAGATTGCTTGTCTGCATAAAATATGTCTAACAACTCCCATGCTGCCTTTAAGCTGGTCTGTTCCTCATCCACCTAAGAAAACAATAATGCAGTAATAATGAACAAAGAGCCTGATTCTTGTGTATGTTAAGCACATGAGTATATAGAACAAGAGTGCATTATTACCATTACAAGCGTTGTTGGATCATCAATGGTTGAACTAGCCACCAACTTATTCGTGTCAAGTAGTGAATTGATCTCCTTGGAATACTCCATAACAGACTCCCACCTAATCATCGCCATTGTTACTAATGATTGCTTCAAACGATTTTAAGGAAACAAAAACGACACAAATGTTGGTAACTCGTAACATGTGACAGTTAATAGGGATCAATAAATGAGAAACATGGAGAAACTTTAATGTTTAAGGAGAGCAGCGGCTAAAGGAGCAATAAGGCTAGCAAAACATGAAGAAATTTTGCGAGCAAATCAAAATGGGGTTAGAAAACTAATACCATGTACTACCTCCGTCCCGGTCAATTGTTGTCCTATTCCTTGTTGTTCTATTCCTTAGGTTGTCTTAGTCAATTGTTGTCCTTTCTAGGTTTCTATGAGTCATTTGATCACCCAAACTATCGTCCACTTATCCACTAAGTGAAATCACAAATGGTCGCACAAAGGACAACAATTGGCCGGGACGGAGGGAGTAATAATGAAACATGAGTATTAAAAAAAGAAAGCAAATAAAATGGAAGATACAATTGGATGTGGGACAAAGCTCCGGCAGCGGCAGAATTCTTATGAGCTTGAAGAAGAGCAAAAGGCGAAACGGAACCGTAAACGATGCTCCGGGACTTGGCATCATCATTAGCGGCAGCAACGCCGCCAAGGCGCACTTCAAAGACTTGTCCGGCGTCAGAGGTGTTTAAGAGGGAGACACGGAGAGTGTTGCCGTGAGACCAGTTAAGGGCGATGCGAGAGACTGGTGAGGATAGAGTGTTGTGGAGAGGGTACACTGCTGTTTCTTGCTGTGTCAGTAATGGAATCACTGACAGACGCTCGTCCGAACCCGCCGTCGCCATTTTCGCCGGAAGGAGAATCACTGGATGGGATGGAATGGCTCTATTAGGGTTTTCAATTTCAATTTCCGGGATTTACACTACTCAACGGACATTTCTTTATTTTCATATTATACCCCTCATAGTTAACCCATTACTTTTGAATTCTCGTTTAAGACCGAAATTACACTTCTTAACCTTGAACCGTGTCAAATTAATATCAAATCATTCCAGTTATTGCTTAGAAAATACGAAAAAACTTTAACTTAAGTTTAAGATGGATAGCGTACATTTTAAGCAAAACTTGTTTAACCAAAAATAACTCTAAATTTTTTTCTTTACTCCTAATCATACAGCCTCTCAAAATAATCCGATCTTTTCATTATAAATGCTTCCTTTGTAATTACGTGATCATAAATTCTCATTTAAGAAGCACATTATCCCTCTAAACTTAAAACGAATCAAATATCATACCACTTGTGTATATAAGACAAAAGTAAAATGCATAGAGGAACATCATGTAATCGTAGACAAGTATCAATGTGAAACTCCATTAAAACCATTTTACTTAGCTTTCTTTTTCTATCTACAAATTTTTTTGGCACGTTCACAAACAGTGGTAAATCTTCTCAAAGTCTCAGTGGACTGGACCAAAGTTTGTGGTCCGGAGATCAAACAAAGGTAAAATGGTGGACGACGGACCTACCCATATTTATACTGGTCAGGTTCAGTCTGGATCAAATAAACGCGTAGGATTGAACCGAACCAGACCATATGGACCAAATAATATATTGCATGTCGCTTTTTTTATTTTTACGATTTACGATAGTTTAAATTATATTAGGGATAAATAGGGTTTGTTTGTTATGATAATAAAATATGTCAAAATACTACATACTAGATAATATCGTCATATTAAAATAATCGGAAAATTCCCACGGTACCCTCCAAGTTTGACAATTTGCCCGAAACACCCAAAATTTTTACCCGAAAAACTTTGGGTGGCCATAACGCGGGTTTACAAACTCAGAAACTGACGATTTTTTTTTCTCAAATCAATCATCTTTCTAAGAGCTACGATTTGTAAAAAAATTAGTCGTATTTGGATTCCGTGGCTAGGAGTTTTTGTATGTCAAAGTTTTTTTTACCGAAAAAACTTTGAGTGGCCATATCTCTTGGTCACGAGTTCAGAACTCGCCAAATTTTTTTTTTTCAAATCGTAGTTCTCGGAAAGATGAACAACTTGAAAAAACAAATCGTCTTTTTCCGAGTTTTTAAGCCCGAGTTATGGCCACTCAAAGTTTTTCGTGTAAAAAATTTGGGCATTTCGAGCAAAATGTCAAAGTTGGGGTACCGTGGGAATTTTCCGGTTAAAATAAATATTTATTAGTCATACAATTTTAAAAAAACTGGTTACATAAGGGCTGAGGCTGGTTCACGCTCCGGTCCGTGGCTCACTCTGTTTGGTCTAGGACCAGACCAAAGACCAAACTAACATAATTCGGTGAAATGTGGACCGGACCAAATAAAGTATGGTTTGGTTTGGTTCGGACCAAATTACATTGTCTGGTTCATTCTTTGGTCCGAACGACCGAATGAACACCCCTAATATTCATAACCAAATAGGTGAAGCTCACAACGACGTCCATGACGATTATTCACCAAAGGAACATGTAAACTCTCGGAGCCATGAAAAAACAGCTCTAACCAACTGGTTACATAAGGGCTGAGGCTGGTTCACGCTCCGGTCCGTGGCTCACTCTGTTTGGTCTAGGACCAGACCAAAGACCAAACTAACATAATTCGGTGAAATGTGGACCGGACCAAATAAAGTATGGTTTGGTTTGGTTCGGACCAAATTACATTGTCTGGTTCATTCTTTGGTCCGAACGACCGAATGAACACCCCTAATATTCATAACCAAATAGGTGAAGCTCACAACGACGTCCATGACGATTATTCACCAAAGGAACATGTAAACTCTCGGAGCCATGAAAAAACAGCTCTAACCTGGGCCCTGTTCTTTTGGACTCAAAACCACTTTCTTAAAGTTTAGATCAATTCATAAGAGTTTAGTTATTATAAGTTTCGTTCAGCTCTTATAAGTCTGGTTCAAAAATTTCAATTACCATCTTCAGTTTAGAAAAAATCAGTTCAGTTGAATGTTTGTTTGCCCTTATTGTTGTGTTTAATTGATTAACACTTCAAATATATAAGTAGTTGCTTTAGTTTTTTTTATTTGAATTAGTTATATTTAGTTTAGTAAGTAATTATAATTAATGATAATTATAATTTAGTTTAGTTGAGTAGCCGTATTATCAAGAAACCGTTATACATTTCGATAAGCTCGGCTCATGTAAGTTCAGTTAAGAAAAGTTTATCTCTTGTAAGTTCAGTTCAACACCAAATTCAGTTCATACAATTTATCAACTATAAGTGCAGTTCAGATCGTATATGTAAGTTCAAAAAAATTTAAATCCTATAAGTTCAGTTCATCCAAGTTGAACAAAATTTTGTCCAAAAGAACCGGAACTTACTTCCTACTGCACCGACTCTCGAGCACCCAATAGTAGTTTACAGTACCTCAAACAAAAGATTATTCTGTTTGTCATTTGGTACATCATAAATTTTCTGACATCCACTATCGGATAACTGAACTGCTTTCTAAATTTCTAGCTGGTACAATCAAGAATTATAAACAAGAAAACACCATACAAGCTATTTTCCCAATGACGGTTGAACAATGTGAAACTCCGGGATCATTAGAGGAACCAGCTTATTCAGACACTCGCAGTATATACTACTCCCTCCTATCCAATCCAAGGTACCTGTGGGCCCGGACACAAGTTTTAAGAAAATGCACCTAAAAATGTTAAAAAGACTCATATGCCCTTACTTTTTGTGAGTATAAAGTGAATGAGTGTTGATTGTATATTGTAAATAAAAGATTATAATGAGTTAATGTGGTCCACTTTTTGTTATTTTTTGCCAATAAAGGAAATGGGTACATTGGATTGGATTGTCTTAAAATGGAAAGTGGGTACATCGGATTAGATAGGAGGACATACAATGTTCCCTGTATGGCAGTATATATGGTCTCATATTACAAATGTACACACAACGGAGAATGTACAAAAATGCTTGTGCTCCAACAATCTCCTTGGCAATCCCTAAATTTTCAAAGGAAACCGTCTCACACAACCATTTACCTGAGACCTTATTGATTACTTCCCAAACTCACGAATTTACATACTTGAGACGGTTTAGGAGATCAAACCCTCACAATTCATGCCCATCAATATGGCATTGGACTAGACGATTGCAGGCATTCCCGCACAATTTCTTTGATCTTCCTTTTCATTAGCTTATCCTTAACTCCTCCAAGCATATTTCTGTAGAACATTTCTAATCGCCTCAGCTCTTTCAAATCTGACGATTCCAGCATATTATCCCATTCTTTAGCAATATCAAAATTACCAGAATCAAGCAAATAGGATGGAACGTCTTGCTCATCAAAAGGCTTGCCAAATAGAGAACCATGAAGAATGCTGGCATATCGTTCCATGCTTGAAAGCTTTGATTGTAAAAGCTTCATTTCTTCCATAGCCAACGATAGTTTTTTCTCCGTCCCTACGACACCCATCTCCTCGACCTTCTTTGGGTCTTCGACACTAGATTCCAACCCGTCTTTGAAATCTTCTGATAGTGGGGGCCACAAAACCATTGTTGGGAAATATGAATCGTTCCCTTTACCATCACCAAGAACCCCACTCCTTCCTCGTCCCCAAGACCAAAGCTTATACCCATCATCAGCCACAAGAACCGTGTGGGCTGCCCCACATACAACTTCAATGGGCCCAGGAAACTTGGGTCTACTTGGCCCGTCATACGGAATTTGGATGGGTAAAATTGCGTCTCCATGGTCAATTCCGGCAAAACTAACATCAGGGCAAAGGCCTAGACCCCTTTCCATCCCCCAAGACCACACTTCCCCGGAAGATGAAACTATACAAGTATGAAACAAGCCACAATCTACAGAAACAAAGTAGGCATGTTCTGGCAATCCCTTCACGCGTTCAGGAAGAAAGGAGTTTTGAGTCGTACCTTGTCCGAGTTGACCGTTGTCTCCTTGACCAAATGTCCAGCATATGCTTTCCAATGTGTCCCTTGGCCTCTTTTTAAGGGTTAGCACCACCGTGTGGTGGGCTCCACATGCCACATCATATGGCGCCCAAGGAGACTCCTCGCTGAACTTCGAAATGATTTGGGGTTGAGATCGACTTTCGCGATCCCCCAAACCTAGCTGGCCATGGTTGTTGTTACCCCAAGCATAGCATACAAAATCATCACCCTTGTGTGTTTCCCCAGCACTAACTAGAGCAACAATATGCTCATTTCCACAAGCCACTTTAACAACGGTATGACCATAGAAATCATAGACTGGGACTGGTGATGAGATGCTTGCAAATGAGAATGTTTCATCGGGTGAGCTGGTTGGATGTGGACAGTTGCCCCACATCCAAAGCGTCCCGAGGTTGTCGATTGCCAGTGACATCATTCCACCAGCTTTGATTGCAGAAACCTGAAATAGACACAAAGAGAAGTGTACTTTCAGACTCTAATCATTCCGTTCTGCGTTCATCTATTCCATTAATGTTGCCTTAAATCCTTAATTGACTGCAGTGATCAAACGAATTATAACTTTAAAATGAATAGATGAAAAAAATATGTTCAGATAAATAAAACTTAACAGATTTTATATTGTAAATTCGACATATATTGGGCCAAACCATTGGTCAAAGCTTTCATCAGTTGACCACCAAAGTCAAATGGAAAAAAATAAAATGTGATGGAGATCGTTTTAATACATCATTGCTTTGCAGAACCAAAAGATAGTTTCACGCTTACCTTCAATGGTGTTTTACTTTTTTCCTCCGAATCAACACCAAGAGATTGGAGGGAGCTCAACTCGACAAACCCATTTAACTGACGGGGCAGGGACACGTTACCTCCATCAAATCCAAGTTGGCTATCTATGAAACATCAGATATTAATAAATGAAAGAAAACAGAAGGAAGAAGGCTGTTTAATATAAATATTTCACTAGGAGCTAGAGCTTGAAAATAATATAAAAATAAATATAACAAGAAACTAGAACATTACAGGTGTTGTAGCCCCAGCACCAAACTGATCCATCATCTGCAAAAAAAAAAATCATGTAAAATTATGAGAGCTAAAAGAGATGCACCTCAAAGTTAAGAATGATTGCTACCAACCGAAAAAATAAAGTCTAGCGGTTGTCTGAGATGACAGATCATCATGGCCATGTAAGTGTTTAAGGCTCCGGGATGAGTTTAAAAGTCAAAATTCTTTGCAAATATAATCACGTAGGTGAAGCCATAGAGTGGTAGTCCTCGTGACCTAAGTTCAAAACAGGTCAGCATCAAATCGACTCCTTTGACACCAAAAAGGAAATTAACTGTGAAATTCTTCACAATATTGTTGAAGGAAAAACGACTTTGTGTCATTACCACAAGGGCAAGTTCAGGTAAAGGGGTAATGTTGTAGTATTGTTAACGCAAAAACATGAAGCTACGGGCTACGGCAAACACTCCTGACAAAGAAAAAAACAAGGAAAAAAAGCGAAAGCAGATGAGATTGAAACAAGAAGTGAAGAAATATTACCAGCAAGAGCAAGGCTATGATAAGCACCGGCAGAAACAGCAACAAAATGGAAAGATTTGTCGGTATGACCCTCGGATTGGAGTTTAACAGGTACGGGCATGATCTCATCTTGTTCAGAGCCATTACCTAGCCTCCCAAATGTGCCCCTTCCCCAGGAATACACTTTCCCATCACCTGCACATTTTAATTACCTATTACTCCGTATTTACATAACCCATATACTCCGATCCCTCCGTCCCCGTTTTATGTTTAGCTATTCCATTCTACGGCTTCCCATTCATTTGTTTACTTTTCTATGGGACGGTTTTTTATAAGTAAATAGATCATCAAATGACACTATTGTCCACTTGACTATCACAAATGGTTCCCTCCTATCTCGAATTGATAATGAAAGATGAGGTGTAATAAAACAAGGAAATTAAAGAAGTTTGTATAATATGTGTAGAGTACCTGATAAAGCGAGAGTGTGAGCTTCGCCGGCAGCAAGAGAGATGATCTTGTGAGCTGGGTTTCGAACCACCGCTGTTTCCTCTTGGCCTTCCATTTGGAGTTATGGACTTTCTACTCTCCAGTCTTCACTTTACTTCCTCATTTTTTCCTTTGGAAAATGAGATGGCGCCACCGGGTGGTACCCAATTTCGGCGCCACCGATGGCATTTTCGTAATTTATTAGATATTTTATTCATATTTTTAATCTTAAATGTTTTAGATAAACGAGGACAAAATGGGTAAATACATTTATGTATCCGTTTAAGTAATTTTGGTGCAACCTATTTCACTTCACTCCGTCTCCGACCAGTCGACCACTGACGGCCATGTCATCCTGGACGGCCATTGATATAAGTTCAAATAGAATTGAAGATGATACATCATTTAGCCACAATCAATAAAAAAATTGGACCTTCATATACTTACTTGTGTATAGATGTGTAAGCTAATGATTATTTTGCCGCAATCAAATTCCCAATATAAAACCCATCAAAACAAATTCATTTATGCTGGGTGAATAATGTTTGCTGGTGTTTCATAATAGTTAACCTATAAGGCTATAAGTATTTGGGGTTAAATTACATTTTCACCCTTCAAAATTTGTGTAAATTTAAAAATTAGATTACTATTTTTATATTATTATATTAAGGTGGCGCTGAGTTTCGGCGACACCGGGTGACGCCCTATCACTTCCCAAAAAGAGCTTTTCTACATAATCAAGTGAAAAATAAAAAATTATTATTAGAATTAGAACAAAGATGTCCAGTCGTCAAAAAGTCAGCGCTATTCCCTCAAAATTCAAATTTCAAACTAATGGGTGCTTAAAGGTAGTTTAGGAACTTAACATTAATTAATTAATTTAAAATAATAATAATAATAATGATAATAATAATACGGGAACATTCTTTGTGGTCTTGTCAGGGAGTCCAGCAGGGTGATCCTTTGGGACCCTTGCTTTTCGCTTTGGTTTTGCATCCCTTGGTGTGCAAGATACGGGATTCTTTTGATTTGAGTTTGCAAGCTTGGTACTTGGATGATGGCACCATTGTTGGGGATACTTTGGAGGTGGGGAATGTTTTGGATTTGATTATGGCAGATGGTCCTCAGTTTGGTCTCCATCTTAATGTCGCTAAGACTGAGGTTTTTTGGCCTACTGAGGATCCCCGGAGTCGACTCCCTGGTGTTTTCCCTCCTTCCATTGCTCGGCCTTTGCGTGGTGTTTCTGTTTTGGGTGGGCCTGTCAGTACATGCTCTAGTTTTGGTAGTGAGCTTGTGGCGAAGAGAGTGACTAAGACCATCAAGCTGATGGATTTAGTTGCTAGGATTGAGGACCCGCAATGTGAGTTGCTTCTGCTTAGAGCTTGTACGGGTATATCTAAGCTCTACTTTACCCTCCGTACATGTTCCCCGGGGATCTTTGGGTCTGTCCATCTTCGTTTTGATGCAGCACTTCGTTCTAGCTTGGAACGTATTGTCAACGCGTCTGGGCCAGGTTTTGGGGATTGGCAGTGGCGCCTTGCCACTTTCCCTTTTCATCTGGGTGGGCTCGGTGTTTATGCTGCCGGGGATGTTTTTCATTATGCTTTTCTAGCGTCCCGTTTGCAGTCTGCTGATTTGCAGGCTAAGCTACTTCGGTCTTCAGGTATTGTGGAGTCTGGTCCAACTTTCGACGATGCCTTGCGGGTGTTCTCTGAGACTACAGGTTCTTCCTTTTTACGTGATCCTAGTGAAATCGCTGCCCC
Organism: Heliosperma pusillum; assembly: GCA_022085475.1. Taxonomy (NCBI): domain Eukaryota; kingdom Viridiplantae; phylum Streptophyta; class Magnoliopsida; order Caryophyllales; family Caryophyllaceae; genus Heliosperma; species Heliosperma pusillum. The sequence goes on along the minus strand of JAIUZE010066624.1, from coordinate 29,808 downwards.
TAAACTTATGAAGAAACTGGCAGATATATATTTTGCGAGGATTGCTGCTACTGCGGAATCTGTATTCTCTTTGACACCGCGTCATCTTGCGTTATGGAAGTCTCAGCAGGGTGCCCACGCCTCTGATTGGTTGCGCGCGGTTCCTATCTCTGGGTTGGGTCAGACTATGAACCGGAGGACTTACCGTAGTGTGCTGGGGTATCGCCTTGGTGTCCCGTTATTCACGGTATCTAGGCCTTGTTCTGCTTGCTCTCGGGTTTTTGCTGATGATGTGTATGGGGACCACGCTGTTTCTTGTACTGGTACTGTGGGGGTTAAGCATCGGCATAACCTCGTTCGTGACACCTTATTCGACATGTGCTATAGGTCTGGTATTTCTTCGGGCAAGGAGGTTGATATCGGTTTGGTTGACGGGCATGGCGGATCTCTTCGACCTGCGGATTTGCTACGTTATTCGTGGGACAGAGGGCGTGATGTGTGTGTTGATTTGACAGGGTCTTCCCCCTTGACTCAGACTGGGATGTCTGATTTTGTGCCGGGACGGGTTGTTGCTGATGCTGCTCAGCGCAAATGTACTAAGTATAGGGATTTATGTGCGACTGCTGGCTATGGTTTCCTACCCTTCTCTTTCTCTTCGCTTAGCGAGCTGGGCTCGGATGCTGTTGACTTGCTTAAGCGGATCCAGAAATTCTCGGTATCTCAGGATGCTGGGGCTCGGGTGGCCGCTTATATCTTTACTAGACTTAGTTTCTCTATAGCTAAGGGGGTGGGGGCCCAGATTGTCTCTCGGCTCCCCACCAACTTCTTGTAAACTTTACATTTTATTTTAATGAAAGCTGCGCGCATATAATAAAAAAAAAAAAAAAATAATAATAATAATAATAATAATAATAATAATAATAATAATAATACTAATAATAATAATAATAATAATAATAATAATAATAATAATAATAATAATAATAATAATAATAATAATAATAATAATAATAATAATAATAATAATAATAATAATAACCTCGTACTGCTTGCTCTCGGGTTTTTGCTGATGATGTGTATGGGGACCACGCTGTTTCTTGTACTGGTACTGTGGGGGTTAAGCATCGGCATAACCTCGTTCGTGACATCTTATTTGACATCTGCTATAGGTCTGGTATTTCTGCGGGTAAGGAGGTTGATATCGGTTTGGTTGACGGGCATGACAGATCTCTTCATCCTGCGGATTTGCTTCTATATTCCTGGGACAGAGGGCGTGATGTCTGTGTTGATTTGACAGGGTCTTCCCCCTTGACCCAGACTGGGATGTCCGATTTTGTGCCGGGACGGGTTGTTGCTGATGCTGCTCAGGCAAATGTACTAAGTATGGGGATTTTTGCGCGGCTGCTGGCTATGGTTTCCTACCCTTCTCTTTCTCTTCGCTTGGAGAGCTGGGCTCGGATGCTGTTGACTTGCTCAAGCGGATCCAGAAATTCTCGGTATCTCAGGATGCTGGGGCTCGGGAGGCCGCTTATATCTTTACTAGACTTAGTTTTGCTATAGCTAAGGGGGTGGGGGCCCAGATTGTCTCTCGGCTCCCCACCAACTTCTTGTAAACTTTACATTTTATTTTAATGAAAGCTGCGCGCATAATTATAAAAAAAAATAAAAAAATGAAAGATTTTTACCTGCGATATGCCGATATTGATGGAAGTGGGGAACTATTTCCTGCGTGGCCTTTGAGGCTTTGTCCATCATTATTATTAAACCGGGTTATAAAACATCGTCGGCGGTTTACAACGAATCGTCGACGACATAACTGCCCTTACTCACAACTCTACTCTCTCTTTCACTCTCTCCACTCAACCCACCACACAACCACCCACCACCCACGGCCACCACCACGCACTCCTCTGCCACCGCTACCCTCTAACACCGACGACACATCATCGGCTGGCCAAATCGATCCAAGTATGTTTTTTTATTGAATTAATTTTAGGATTTAATATGTTTAATTGAATGTTTGTTTGCCCTTATTATTGTGTTTAATTGATTAACACTTCAAATATATAAGTAGTTGCTTTAGTTTTTTATTTGAATTAGTTATATTTAGTTTAGTAAGTAATTATAATTAATTATAATTATAATTTAGTTTAGTTGTGTAGTCGTATTATCAAGAAACTGTTATATTGGAATGGTCTTGGTGCGATGTTGTTGATCGATGTTGTTTCTATCAAGTAACCGTCATTTTGCGATGTTTTTGAATGGTGTTGGTTGGTAAAACCGTTGAAACTCAACGTTGTAGGTGTTAGGCAACATTGAGCTTCAACAGTGTGTGTAACACCCCCATATACCAAAGAGCCTTACAAGACCTCCTTAGTACATCGGGATGCTACCATCTAGGTTACCCGAGGTAATACATATAAAATAGACCATATTTGAACAATACTTATTAACCAATAGTTTAACCAAAGTTACATTATCCAAAATACTGACGACACACCGTCGTAAACAATAATCCGTACTAACAAAAGTAAAGTAAATGTCTATGATAACTAATGACTGCGGAAGCTATTACTCATCAGCGACGATCCCATCAATTCCGCCAATGCGAGCTCAACGAGTTACCTGCTGGTCACCTGCTCACCATTCCCCAATGGATCACCGCAGGTTTGAAAACATTAAACGGGATCAATACATTATACATCGTTCAAGGTTCAAGACAATAATAGAAACCATCTGTCAACCACCAACAACATCATCAAGTAACAGTAACTGAGACCCACCGCAGCGATAACCCCAGCAGCATCAGACTGCAAACCTGACCTGCAAAACCACCTATTGATGTCAGACCGCAACATTGGACATCAAAGTTCCCTCTGCGCCGAAGCAAGAGACCCAGAACGTTAATGTGCACATCCCCCTCGCAGCGAGAGAGCTACGAGAGGCGAACTTGGGGTGTGGTCCGTCTACCGTCAGACCACCAAATAGTAACAGTAACAGTAACCCCAAACTCCAACTCCGAACACCATCATCATCATCAACAATAGTCACCATCATCATGAAAAATAACAACAATCACAGTAGCACATCTTATCATCATGAATAATATACATGTACTGAGTAGAGAAACGCTACCTTGTAAGCAAATCCGCAAGCAATCAAGCAATGCTCAGAAATCTTCTTCTACAAAGCCCCCCTAAACAATCAATTACACTTCAATCAATAACTATCAAATCCTTCCCATTTCCCCACTTCAATTAGGATTCTACTCTACCCATAACAATTATTAAACATAGAGACAAATTACTTCCCAAAGAAATCAAGACACGAGATAAGATGCAATTGAATCAGAGCCTTGAGATGATTAGAGATGATTAAGAGGTTTTGAGAGAGTTTTGGTAATGTTTAGGGTTAATTATGAAGAAATACTCTTACGGAATAAGTTTATAACTCTTAATTATCTTTAATCAAAACCTGTAACACCAGCAATTTTAGTAATTAGAATTTAATAATATTTTATTAGTAGTAGTTAGTCTAAATTTTAGTCTTAGATTAGGATTTAAATTATTGAGTTAAATCCGTGTCCTTTATATCATTTCCGAGCTCATATTCGGGTTCTACGTTCATGTGGGTAAAGTCCCAAATGAATATTAGGTCTCCCACTAAACTTCACCTTCCTCCTTATTTTTCAGAAATCACTCATCTCCTTCCTCCCTCTTACCTAAACCCTAACCCCCTTTAAAACTCCATATCCTCTCAACCTTCAAACCTTCATATGTGACACCCTCAAATTTGCGGAAAGAAAAAAAATAATTTAAATACATAACGAAGGGTGTCATAAATAAAAAGGTTCATTACAAAAGAAAATTAATATTATACATAAGAATTATACAAGACGGGAGACATATCTCCCGTATAAATACGGAAATAAAAGAGTGTATAATAATATACAATCTAAGAACCGAATAATAGGTAATACTTCGCTCGCTAGCTCGTCAATGTACCCACATATGCATTCACCACCTGTTCGACCGCATTAAATATAAACACGGAAGCCACAGTCAGTGGGGAGTAACTCCGAGTTCTCCCAGCCACGAAATGTCGAAGTTTAATGAAACATGAATAACATAAAAGCAATGTATATGAAAATACAAAACTTTAACATATATGATATGCTTTCCATGTTATGAAACAATTAACTAACATATAACCTATCATATGAAAGCTATCATGTGAATCCGATAATAAAATATAACACGAGGTAGGGAAGCTGGTATGCTAGCTCAGAGGTTACCCTGTAACGTGGCCATGATACACTCAAACCCTAATCAACACGTAATCATGTGAATCAGTTCACAATCGGTAATCCAAACTCTATCAATCTTAGCCGGCTTGCATCTCACCTTCTAAAACTCATAGAATCATACAAACATGAAAGACCAATCCGTCTCGAAACAGGCATAAGTTCTTAGGACAGTCAATAGTCGACTTCTGTAACTCGAGTCTATACCACAAGGTAGAAACTCCTAGCCCTAGACTGATCAGACTATCGACAACAGCGAACCCCATTCCCTGTCTCATTACTAAACAGTACATGAGAAACTCTACTAGGCGACCCCCTAAGCAGAGATGGCTAGTACTTAAGCTGGCTCCATTCCCAAAGTGGAAGCAATTAGGCAGCCATGCCCCCGACTTGGTATCAAAGGGCCCAAGTCAGTGACACAGAAGCTATCAGTGGTGAACATATACTCGTTAAAGATAGTACTGCCTATCATGTCATGGTCCAAGATACTCATTTAGAATTAGAATGGTCAAGACGCCATATACTCATAATTCTCTATGGGTACTTAGTCAACACGACACCAACCATATAATTAAACAGTCACGGAAAAAAACATCCTATCATGTGACTAATTGCATATAAATCATATTCAAATATCATATCGCCTCATATCTACTAAGGCTCATTCATTCATTCATTGAAATAAAACCTTACCTGAAGACAAATCCCCCGACCCGAGTCCCGCGACGGGTCATCAGTCAATTATTGTTACTTTCACTACTCCCGTCGTAATTATTGTTACTTTCACTACTTCCACCGTAATTATTGATACTTTCACTGATGTCGCATTAATATTGAAAATTTCACTACTCTCGTTATTGTTCTATTACTTTCCGTACTCCTGGTTCTAATATTATTACTTTAAATATTGAACTGAGTGGTTACTATAATTTGATTAGCTGATGATTAAACATGCAATTTGAGTACACATGCAATTTTAAGAGCCTCATATATTTATATAAATATATTACATCTATGTTAAATCAATTTAAAAGAATTATATCTTTGGAAGCCTAGCTTGATTTATTTACCTTTTAATAGTTTCCAAAATATTTTGTGTAAGTTAAATAATTATAAATTATAAGTTTAATGTATATTCTATGCTACTAATTAATACTATAAGTGGGGCATGTTTATTTTAAGGAAAATCACCATATTTTGTTATTTTCTAAATTTATACTTCAACCAAAATTATATAATATTTACATTGAAATCCCTTGATAAGGTCTATCACACAACGCTATCGATTAAAAACTATATAGTATAATTACTTTGGATAACTTTATTTAATTACCTGGAAGTCCCTTGGTTTCAGGATTTAATATATAGTATAGATTGCTACATGGAAGTCTCTTGAATAAGTAACACATATTGATAGATGTATCTGGACGCCTACATAAATTTTGTCCGAACCTAAACTTGCTTATCCCTAGATGTATGTGGTGGTTAAAAGGTTAACTAGAATAGATCCTACGTGAATGTACGCTTTGTAGATGGAGATATAAGATAATTTAACAATTATACTACTGTTTTTGAAATTTAATTATAAAATCACTATTAGCTATGTTTTGTATTAAGAAATGTGTTGTATTAAATTTACTTATACACTCCATAAATGTTAAATAATGTTTTTTTAAAAAAAAAATAACGAAAATTAAAATGTTAACATAGGCCAGTAGGGGTAAATATTATGTTAAAGTGTAGGAAAAAAAATAATCCGTAAGTTTTTTCGGTTAGAAGTACAATTTATTATGAATACTAATTAACTATCAAGTGTTTATATATGGTCATCATGCTAGTTTTGAAAAAAATAACAATAAAAGATATCTATCAATCATACGTATAATTAGCGCAGTTTCATTTATGTGAGAAAATCATAATATCTTATTAATACGTCTATGCAATTTGTAACATATTATATCATTTTTAAACGGAAGAACGAGCTCTCCCCTATCATTAAAGGGCGTAAGCATTTCACTCGCTAGGGAATGCCATTTATTCACTTGCATTCTTGCTAGCACTAGTTTCATCATCATAACAAAGAGGATCATCAACAACTTGAATATAATTAATTATTGTTTAATTTGGAGTAGTATGACCTAGATGTAAATATGACAAAATGAAGTCTAATTATAGAACAATTTGTTTAGGTGGGTAAATTTTAGTAATTTCTTATTCTTTTAATATGAGGGGGATGGAATGAGGATGGCTAAATGGGTCAATGGGGGTGAGTAGAAGGTTGACAATACGTTATTATAAAGAGCAAAATGGTCAATTTGTTAGATTTACTATTGTACTCCCTCCGTCCCGGTCATTTGTTTACCTTTGCTTTTGGCACAATTATTAAGAAAATGGTAGGGGACCATTTGTGGTGGTCCTTGCTGGATGACAAGTGGATAATAGTCCCATTGACACATCAAATTACTCCTAAAAAACATTCTCAATATAGAAAGGTAAACAAATGAATGTGACACCCTAAAATGGAAATGGTAAACAAATGATCAGGACGAAGGGAGTACTATTGAGTATGGAAGAACTGAGTATTTTAGGAAAATAAATTTTGAAAAAAATTATGTTGGAAGTATAAAAATTTAAAAAGTGTGTTATACAAAGTACAAAAATCGTATTTACCCTAAATTTAAGACTATAAAAAAACTGTTTTTATGTTGTTGTCTTCTACCTAGTGGTCCAATTCCACACGGTTTTAATTGAACTAAACTTGAACCAATGCTCAATCCAATTCATTTCTTTAGTTGATCCATTTGATTGATAGAGTCGAGTATATTAGGTTGTCTGCATATGAACAATTCTTATAATTAGTGACTTAAGTAGTTAATTATATATATTCCCTCAGTTTCGGTAAATTGTTGTCTTTTTATTTTGCCACAAAGACCAAGGAAAATGTGGGGAATATTTGTAGTTTTACTTAGTGATGACAAGTGGACAATAATTTCATTAGATGATCAAATTGCTCATAGAAATTATAACAATTCACTGAGAAACCAAAAATGAAATAGGATAACAATTGACCGAAACAGAGTATATATTATCCGAGTTGTTGCTCCCACGTCGAACATATATAAATTATCATAGGAGTTGGTCTGTTTGTCGAAACATGTAGGTTGAACGACACTTGATCATATAAATAACTGAACTTAGACTAAGAATGTGAAGGTGGAAAGATTAAGGGAGTTGAAATCAGTTTTAATGAGTCAGTTTCTATATATATGCTTTACAACTTAATTTCCTCTAATTATGAAGATAAATCAGTTAATTAGTCAGGAGTTGCTATATCACGCCTATCTGTAAAATAAATAATCTTCTACATTGATATCAAATCAGATTATTACAAGAAAAAGGTAGACGATAATAGGAATATAAGTGATAATAATGGGAGAATGCAGATGTAGACCACTTGGGTTCTTGATAGGCCTTCCATTTGCTCTTCTTTCTTTGGTTTTATCTCTTATTGGTGCCGTTGTTTGGATTATTGGGTATGTTCTTTCTTCAATTCTTTTCCTACTTTCTTACCAACTCAAACATTAACCTATATGATTGTCAACGCAATTTTCAAATAATCACATTTTTAATATAGGAGATTCAGACAAAAGTTAAATACAACCATTAAGATTATATTTAAGAATTTAAAACTTTCTAAATGTGATATAAATATAGAAAATGATGACAAATTTAATATCAAACTATTTGTCATATTTTTGTTTAATCTTTACATGTTCTCTTAGTCCGCGTTTGATTGACACATTTAAAACATGTGAATTCTAAATTTCATGGATTGAGAAAATGAGAGTTGTTTGTTTACCCAAAAATCACATAATTCTATTATAATCTAATATGGTAAATCATATTCTTTTCACATACTCAACTCATCTATAATGGATGAGTTTAATTGTCTAAACCCCCAATAAGGTAGTTGTAAAATACTGTGTCCATTCAACTCCCGTATACTAACCAAATGTGGTTTGGGCAATTCATATTCATATGAATTGTTTAATTCATGTGTTTTGTAAACATGGGAAATTATTTTCCATATGAAAACCAAACGAGCTCTTGCTATATCAGTCTATCAGAGATTCTTGTAATTTCATTAGTACTTGTAGTATATAGGAGATCTTAGCTTATTGAAATTAGCAGTGAATGTGGCTAATAAAAGCTTGATTAAAGTTTTAAAATAATGACAGATTTTTGTTGAGCTGTTGCCCATGTTGCTGTTGCTGTGCCGGCATTGCGGATTTGGCAATGGAGTTGGTGAAGCTTCCCGTTAATATCATTGTGTGGTTCATCGATAAGTTCCCTTGCTAACCATTAGTGGATTCTCTCAATATTTAGGTGTTAGTGTGTACGTAAAATTTAACAAAAAGTCTCTTTAAGATGGGTTGACCCGTTTCAAGCTTAAAACGGGTTAAATATCTCTCACAAAGAACAAGTGGGGGACAAGTAAGGGGTCTATTTGTCACCTACTTGCATCCTCTACCTTTTGTGAGGGGGTTTGACCCGCTTAAGACGGGTCGACCCGTTTTAAATAATAATTTGTGAAAATTTAATTAATGTGTCTCATCTTGAAGCGAATTCTGTCACAAAATTAATTTATCTGTCTTATCTTTAAGCGAATTATGTCACAAGTTAATTGGATTGTCCGTAGTTTGTAATATTGGAATTGTGAGATGTGAAGAGATTTTTATTACGTGGACGGTGGTTTTTGCTTGATATTGTTTTCTTATTTCCTTATTAAATGGCGAGTAGTTGAAGGGTTTGGATTCCAAATATCTAAGAGGGGGAGGGCTTGAATTAGGTACCACTTTAAAATTTTCAACTTAATCTTTATTGTTTAAAGAAAGTTGATTGTTATTGAGAGGAATAAATTGATACACCAAATGAACTGAGTTATCAAGAGTGTATTACTAAATTAGAAAGTTGCTGTAAACTGAACGTCACAGTAAATCTGACTGTTACTTGTTCGTTTTAGCAGATGAAGTAAAGGCTGTAGAACGAAGGTGACAGTATTCGAGACTGTTGCTTTAGAATGTAATACGAAATAGACGAGTAAAGCAAAGTACAGCGGAAATTAAATAGTCGAAAGATTAACACAAGAGTTTTGAATTGGTTCAGCCAATTAAAAGGCCTACGTCCAATCTTCTTCTTATTGATTCAATTAAGTAATCTACTCCGACTACCTAAGACCCTTAAAATAAAAGGGACCAACAACCTACTCCGGTTGCGAAATGAGTTTAAGACTACTCCGTCTCAAACTCGACTCTTTATCTAAGAAAGTTACAAGATCAAATTCCCTGATTTTGTTCTTGTGAAAAGAACGAAGGCGAATTCATTAAGATCTAACTATTCTAGATAAAAGAGTACAATACTTACGGCAACAGTTGTCATGTCTGTGACTTTTGAAGACTTTGAAGAACTTTTGCAAAGATTAAAAACTTAAAACTTTGAAGGCAATTTGCAATGAAATGTGTGTGTATTCTCAGGAAAGTCTTTAGCAAATGTGAGATGAGTGCTTTCTTATTTATAGAGAGGAAGATGATTTCAAATGATTAAAGAATTCCTTTGAGAGAGTCAACTCTCAAGCAAAGGAACGAAAGAGTTGTAATGTTTAGAAGGTAGTGCACATGTTATAAACATCAAAGTGTGAATCGAAATGTGCAGCTAGACCTTCAACTTTTCTGATCTTCCTAAAGAAACAAGCAAGATAGGACAAGTGGATTTAGGAAGAAAGACAAAGAGCCAAGCTACCCTTTTTGCAAATAAGAAGTAGTCTTATGCTTTTTAAGGAAATTGTTTTGGAAAGATTCCCTTACCTTCTTGTTTTCTTTCAAACCTTTTCATTCAATATTTCAAAACATTTGAAAATCATTCCCACGTAAAATCGATCTATAAAAGAGACAACAGACAAGGGCAACAGTAACGTGCACTGTTGCTGACCTGTTGAGGCAACAGTTGTACGTACTGTTGCAGTTGAAAGTATAACATTCTTCTACATTTACAACAGTAACTCATTACAACTCGATCTAGTTAGGCACCAACAAATCAAGATCTTGATTGACTCTTGCTTGGAGATTTATCATATTCCTGAAATCTTAACTTAGAAGCACATGTTAGTTATGCATGTCATCATCAACAAAACTAGCTCAACATTAGTTATTTTCTTAGTTTTACAGTTTACTAGGAGTATAAGATTTACTCTTTTTCCCCTAAGAACTTAGCAGGATAAAAATGGGTGAAAGAAAATGAAAGGTGAGAAGTATGCAAGGCTAGAACTCATATCAGGAAAGATTAAACGCGATAGTGGTAATCGAGTCAACGAGCTCTTTTATTTTGTCCAATTGGGAAATCCAGCCCTTTAAATTTAAAATGTAGTGAATAAGTCTCTTAAGGTATGAAATGGTGAAATTAAGGCCCTTGACAAAATCTTACGAGAAATTCCTTATCTCGTAAAAAAAACCCTTAAATTCGATATGTTTACTTTGAAACAATTAATTACGGAGTACATAGAATATATTGAAATGCTGAAAAAATAAGAAGTTTATTCTAAATTTTGATTTATCTCAACTATCAAATGAAGTATTTTGCAATTCTTACATTTTTTTAAAAAAATTGTCGAAAAGTTGAAAAATAATTATTTGTTATATATATATAAAAAAAAACGATTTTGATTTTCATAAAATATTTTAAATTTTTTTTCTTAATCTTTTTTTAATCTATTTTAGACTTTTTTGTAAAAGCGTACACAATTTTGCTTTGTGATTTGGCCATTTGAATTATGTGAGATTTTCGACTAAGGTGTTTAATTTCACTTACTGTGTAACTTATGGGCATTATTCATTCCATTTTAAACTTAAGGGATTGAATATCATATTTTTACAAAGTAAAGGGACTTGATTTCCACTTTCTCGCACAATTAACAGACAAAAACATGAATAAAACAAAATGTCGGCCTTATAGTGAGGGCCTAAAAGAAAACAACTTTCCTATAACACCGTCTTATAGCATAGAACGAGTCCAATAGAAAAAGTAAGCCCAATAAGAAAAGTTCAAAAACAATAAAGGAAAACAAATTAAACGAAAGTACAAAATGCTAGAAAAATTGGTCACATAGAAAAGAAAAAGCAAAAACTTAAAGGTGTTATTAGATTGAGTCCCACCCCAACGAAAAATTAGCTCCAACCTCCTACCCGGAAGGGAAGTACCTATAGATATATAATGTAAAATTAAAATAAACTACAAGCTATTAGTAACTTGATACAAGATTCAAGGTTAATACCTAGGACAAAATCCTCCTAGATGGAGGTAAATGCACCAGCCAAAAACATTGCATCCACTATAAAGTAGTGTTATTACAGCGTAATCAGGCCAAATTAGAACTCTGAATCAGGACTTGACAACAATTTAGGAATACAAACTAGTTCCATCTACAATTCCCGTATAATTGGAAAATGCAGGTAATTATAACCCTAAAGTGAACTTCGTTCTAAATTATTGTAAGAGAGAACCTGTTATACCGCCTCACACTAAAACCCGATCGAACCGTTACTCGAATCATAACCCTTTGTTTATTTGTGTGAGTACTTTATGAATACCGTAAGGCCTTCCTTATACACCGGCAGATTCCACTGAAGCACAACACCAGAAGGCAGTTACATGTTCGATGTAAGGTCTAATGATCATGAATTTCCGTCGTTTTAGTTATTCTCCTTAAATCGATTTGAATAAAACATTGTCTCGAAAAATAAAAAACTTTATACATAAATCGAGCCATAGTGTGATAAAAATTATTTGATTTACTGCGTTCCAAATACAATACCTCAGGTTTATATTATCACCTCAAAATAAGGGTTTTGTATATAACTGATTTTGACACAACAAATATTAAACGACCCTTATATAAAATACTCAAATAAAGCGGAATAAGAATAACAAAATAATAATATAAAAAATTAAAAAAAAATGACAGTAATAACACGGGTAATGAGTTAAAATAAAAATAAAAATAAATTAAAAAAATCCTATTTAATGACAAGTTAAATCAAATTTTAGTTACGTCAAGGCATTTTATAGGATAGGTGCTAAGCACACACATCCTAACTACGAGAAATTGTAAATAGATGAGAAGAGTTCATTAATTAAAGAGAGGTTGCATATTATTTACAAGTTAGATTAATTTTAATCCTAATGTCTAATGGGATAGATTAACATAGCTAGTTATCATGGAATTATATATCATAATGATAATGTAAAGAATGAAGTTTAATTTCTCTACGATTTTTGATAATATATGATTTTCATTTCCAATCGTTTAACATCATTGCTAAAATCATCCCCCTTATACTAAAAGAATAAGAATTCTCCAAAATTTTCCCGCCTAAATGAGAAATGCTCTATGATTGGTCCTCATATTATTTCATATTAATTTTATACCATAAATAGGAGATTACCACTAATTTCAATATGTAAACCCACATTAATGATTATTATGATTTTGCCACACATGTAGAATTGCATTAATAATACCATATGAATGATATTAGAGAAATATTTTGCACAATATTTTTTCATAGTTTATTTTCGTCTTTTGTTAAAAACTTACTACAAGTTGATTATATCTTTTCACAAATTCTCTAATTTTATCGTATAATTAAGTCATTAAATTAAGTTTATTCTTTTGGTAAAAGTAATAGTATAATAATACTATTTTTAATAATTAAGTAATTTATATAATTAGGTTAAGTTTACATGTCAATCTTATTTAGTGTGAAAACTATCAATTTTTTTCTCTTAAACCGCTTACACATATTACCAAGTTATATAATATTTAACGTCTTTATACATTATTAATAAAAAAACCGTGCATTTGCACGGGATCTATACTAGTTATCTTTAATCAAATTTAGTTAGGTTAACTAAAACGTTAACTAGTTTACTATAAATAATTTAAAAAACGAATTAAAGAAAAAAAAACGTAAACAATGAAAAAAAAGGTTAGACGACTAATTTAAGCTAAATCACCTTATCAAACGCGGTGAAATTGTAATAACAGTCTTTTATAATATAAGTTAGTAAGGTAATAACCGTTTTTTGTAGTGGTGCCTTGATCGACATGCATGTGTAGTGTAAGGTTCCTGTGTCGATAGGCTTGGGGTCGATCGACTTTTGGCCCTGGTTGAGGTTGTATCGGTCGAGACAAGCCCCATCTCGATCGAGACAAGCCTGTCTTGGTTGAGACACCCCTTGTCTCGGTCGAGACAAGCCCAGTGATCAGCACGCGGTTAGTTTAGTTTCGTATTTAAGTTATAATCTTAAATCATATATTTCCTAAACCCGAATACCTTTACCTAATTCTATATATGCCTACACAACATCAAATATAAAGTCTTTACCTTTATTATCACAAAAGAGAACAATGAGCATCTAACCTTAATTGAGAGAAAAATAACAATTGATTTGGGGATATTTCTTCTAGCAAGTTATTCATCTTTCATATTGTAAGTGTTTTAATCTATTGTATTTATCAGTAGTTTAGGTAGTAACCATCGTAATTGTCCTTCTATATTGATAAGAGACTAACCGTAGATTGAGATTGGGGAATTGTTATTATTATTATTAATGTTTGTCTCTAGGTAGCTGGTAATTGTATGATTATTATGTGTTTATAGGAGGCGAATTGGTAAAAGGAACGATATTTGATTACTATTGCGTGTGCATTCGAAATTTGCGAAAGGTAGGGTTCGACCCTACTCATCCTAAACTTTAATACATACCCATCTTCGGCAAGACGAGCCCATCTCGTGCGAGACATGGACCATCTCGGGCGAGACAAAGGCGTCTCGGCCGAGACAACCCTAGTCTCGATCGAGAAGAACCCATATGTGTTGATAATGCTTTTGTTAATGTTTGTGATGATTGCATATGGATGGTTGTTTGTTATGATACTGGATGTACCTGTAAGTACGATGATATGATATATGAGTATGTATTGATATGATGACATGTGTTGCGAATATGATAAGCGGATGATTGATGTAATGAATGTGTTGCAATTTTCATTTGCACGGTGACTGGGAGGATTATGCGGTCTTGGTGGTGAATGTAAGGGTACGGTGACTGGGATTGTACCTTTGTGAATTGGGCACGCTAACTGGGAGATTGGTGTCAAGTATGTTATAAGCACGATGACTTGGAGATTTTTGCTAAGTGTGTTGTGTCACGCATTGACGTGAGATTGTGAATGTCTTATATTATGTTGAAAATGACGTTGTTGAAATGTTACAATGATATGGTGTTGTATGATGTGTAATATAATCCTTACTTAACCTTTGGTTGACGTGTTTGGTTCATGTGTGTGTGTGTATCGTCCACCCAACTCTTTCCAAATTGGTGGCCTGCTATGAACCATTTGTTATCTCTGTTCAAATGTGGAGAAGTGTATTGTAACAACCCGAAAAGTACCCTATTTTTCTAGTGAAAATATTTTACGGATACTTTTCAGCATATTTAAGTTTTTAAATTAGAATTTATTGTTTCCAGTCGAATTTGGAATTTCCGAGTTCGTATTTGGAATTTCTGCGAGATTCCATGAGAATCCCGTTTTTAAGTCAACTTTGACTTTCGTTGACTTTTCCGACTCACCCCGTAAATTGAAAGACCGAAATTATATTTGAAAAATAATAAATTTAATTTATTTTATTAAGATTTATTTGAATTTATGATAATTTAATATAATTATTTTGAATTTATTCGGAATTTAAGAGAAGGTTTTACGGTTTAACCCCGAACGTCATTTAACTATTCCCGAGTCATCTTAAATCCCGAACCAAACCCGAAACCCGACTTTGGCATGAGTCACACGCCCCATGTCATCTTTTTCCACTCACTTTAGATCTTTTAATTCTTTCGATTAAACTAATACGAATATCTAAGATATTTGTTACTTTATCGATCCGTCAACTTAAATTACGCAAATCGTTTAAAAACATACCCATTTTCTTCTCATTTCACACGGCTCCTCTTCCTCTCATAGGACTTGATATTTTCTTTCTTTTGATTACAATAACATAATATCTAAATAATATCTAGATATTTGATTTAATTAACTTAATATCTAATTAATTACCTTAATATAATTATAAACCCCGAGTCAATTCCGTAACAACAATTTCAAAACCCGACTCCATAATTCCTCTATATTTACACGGCACTCCCTCCCCCTTTACTCACTAACTATCTTTTCATTTTACAATAAATCGACTTAACATCTAATTAATACCTTCTTTAATATAATCAAAATCGTTCTTCGTGTTCTTGAGCGTTCTTCATCGTTCTTGAGCAAAATCGTCACACAACCTTCGTTACTTGTTCAAATCCGTCCTAATTTATATTTCTAGAGTCTCCTCTTCGCTCTTCATCTCCAAGTACGTTTTATTTTCAATTCCGACAAAATCGTTTTCAACACTTTAATTATGGAAAATCAAGTTTTAATTCTAATAATGTTATTCTTGTCATTTATTATAGGGGAAGATTTTGAAGACGAGTTTGGTGACTCGTATATTTTAGGAGAAGACTAGTAGACGGGTTTTCTTTACTTCTTATTTTTGGTGCTACTTGATTTTTGCTAGCTAAGGTAACGATTCCGAGTTACTCGACGAATTTAATGTTACATATCTTTTGTTCTTTTGTTTTAGTTCATGTTATTATGATTTACGGTTTTTAATTAGTAACATGATAAGTTGTTATTTTTATTATGTTGTATGAATTTTTGATATGTTTAGTGTTCTTGATAAATTTGGATGATGGTTCAAAATCATGATTTTTGTATGAATGATGGTTGAATTGGTTGTTAAATTGGTTGTTGTTAATTAGAATCATGTTAGAAATAAATTGGTATGGTGGTTTGTGGTGGCCGAATTGGGTGGCTGGAAAAACCAGCCCAAACCAGGCCGGTTCAGGCCCGGTCCAGGCCGGTCTGGAATGGTCCGGGAATCGTCCTTTGGGGTTGTGTCGATACTTGATTGTTTTGTTGTTGTTTTGACGGGTTTTAAATATGTTAAGCATGCGGGAAATATTAAGAAACGGTTTTTAGTAAAGTCGATCAAAACATCCCAAAACAGCCCAAAATAGCCCGTGGGCCAGTCCAGGCCCGTGTCTTGTTCGGCCCAAATCAGCCCGTGGGTTCCTTCCATGGACTTGTGACGGTTTTTGAGTTATTGTTATTTTATCGTGTTTTGTAATATTTAGCAAGTGGGAAATTTTAATAAGTAAATTATTTAATTAAAAGTTTTTCAATATATTATTATTTCTCACATGTTAGAAATTATAATACGAGATAGTAGTTTAATTTGATATCTTTTAAGTCAAGCGGGTTTTTCGTAAGATTTAATAATTCACATGTTAGAAGTTTTAATAAAATAACATGTAATGAATATGTTGATTTTTATGTTCAAGTCTATGTGGTAAAGACTCTGTTTCTAGCCGGTTTGACCAAACGGGTTTGGTCAAACTAAGATCTAGTAAGCCCCGTTTTGACTGATGACCCGTCGCGGGACTCGGGTCGGGGATTTGTCTTCAAGTAAGGTTGTATTTAATTAATGAATTAGCCTTAGTAGATATGAGGCGATATGATATGTGATTATGAGTTATATGCAATTAGTCACATGATAGGATGTTTTCCCGTGACTGTTTGATTATATGGTTGGTGTCGTGTTGACTAAGTACCCATAGAGAATTATGAGTATATGGCGTCTTGACCATTCTAATTCTAAATGAGTATCTTGGACCATGACATTGATAGGCCCGTACTATCTTTAACGAGTATATAGTTCACTGCTTGATAGCTTTTGTGTCTCGGCTTGGTGGGTTTATATCCAAGTCAGGGCATGGCTGCCTAATCCACTTTGGGGATGGAGCCAGCTTAAGTACTAGCCATCTCTGCTTAGGGGGTCGCCTAGTAGAGTTTCTCATGTACTGTTTTGTCATGGGACGGGGAATGGAATAGCTGTTGTCGCTAGGTCTGATCAGTCTAGGACTAGGATGTTTTCCTACCTTGTGGTATAACCTCGAGTTACAGAAGTAGACTATCGCCGTCCTAAGAACTTATGCCTATTTCTAGAAGTATTGGTCTTTCATGTTTGATGATTCTATGAGTCTTAGAAGGTGAGATGCAAGCCGGCTAAGGTTGATAGAGTTTGGATTACCGGTTGTTAACTGATTCACATGATATTATGTTTGATTAGGGTTTGAGTGTATCAGGGCCATGTTTTAAATGTACCCGCTGAGCCAGCATACCAGCTTCCCTACCTCGTATTATAGTTTATTATCAGATTCACATGATAGCTTTTATATGATAGGTTATATGTTAGTTAATTGTATTCATAACATGAAAAGCATATCGTATATGTTAAAGTGTTGTATTTTCCATATACATCTCTTTTATGTTATTCATGTTTTATTAAACTTGACATTTCGTGGCTGGGAGAAGTCGGAGTTACTCCCCACTGACTGTGGCTTCCGTGTTTATATTTAATGCGGTTGGCAGGTTTGTGATGCATACTTGGGTACATTGACGAGCTAGCGAGCGAAGTATTTACCTTGGACCTATATTCGGTTCTTATGATTGTATATTATTATACACTCTTTTATTTCCGTATTTATACGGGAGATATGTCTCCCGTTTAGGATATTTCTTTTGTATAATATTATTTCCTTTTTGTTATGAACCTTTTTATTTAAGACACCTTCGTTATGTATTCTCATCTTTTATTTAGTTAAATTATTTTTTTTCTTTCCGCAAATTTGAGGGTGTCGCAAACTTAGTTTACAGATTAGAATACTACCGCCTCCCTGTGGATTCGATACCTTCCTTACCGCTGACTATTAGTTAGTTGTGAATTTGGTTTACTTTGATTAAGGAGACGCGACTTTATCCTTATCACCGTGTCTCTAGGTGAAGTCTAGGTTTGAAGACTCCATTTTTCTACCTGATTCGGCAATTCCTATATTTTATATGACTACCAGATAAAGAAAATTGCATAATATGTTAAACAATTCAATACCCTTGCCATGGGTGCTACGAAACTAGCTCACCCGAGGGTCAAATCAACTTTTTAGTGCAATAGTGCCTAAAACTATCAAATAAAACACAGTCCAACGACTGTGAAATAAAAAATAGTACGACAACTTCAAATTAAAAACAGTCCAACGACGACTATCAAATCAAAAACAGTCCAATGGCGACTTCAATCAAAAACAGTCGAAGGACTTTAAATCAAAAATAGTCCAACGACTTCAAATCAAAAACATTCCAACGACTTCAAATTAAGTCAAATATTTTCAAAACTTCACGAGAGAAGACAAAAAGACAGTCAATCAATACAAATTCTATAGTATTAGTTTTGCGTAATTCGCCGAGCTTGTTACTGTAAAGAGGGCAAAACTAAAAAAAACACAAAACGCGCCTCGCGTAACTGACAACACCAAATTTTGTTGTGTCTAGTAGTATTTATTAGGGTCATTTGTTTTACTTTTTACGGGTCATTAGCGTTGTTTTATGTTAACCTTAGTCTTTGTAATAATGTTGTTATTTAGTAATTTTAGTCAATTTTGAGAGTCAAACCCGGAAGTCAACGAAAGTCAAACCCGAAACCCGAGACCCAAAACCCGGAAATTGGAGTGGGCTAGTAATGAATCATCAAGGCAAGAAGATCAAACCCAATGGGTCAATGGAAGTCAAGGCGGGGCAAAAAATCCAAGGGTCAACAAAAGTCAAGAAGGAAAAGCAAAGGGAAGACTGGCAGCACGAAACGCTGCCAGCGTCCAAGTCTCAGCACGATGTTCTTCATTTCTCCGTCTTGTCTTTTGAAAGCCCACCTTTCAAGGCCCCTAGGTTTGCCGACCAAGGGTATATAAGAAGAAAACTGAAGAGAGAGAGAGGAGAACTTGGCATACAACATTGAACAACACATTTTTCCTTAGAATTCTCTCTAGTTTGTTCTTCATTTTGGTTCTTGTAATTGGTTTGAACTTAAAAATGGGTTGTAATATAAGGATTATGGGTAGCTAATCTCTTCATTACTTGGTGTAATTTGAACAAGTTCACACCTTTAGCATTGTATGACTCTCTAATCCTCTTCTTTCTTATTTAATATAATTTGTTTGTGTTAATCTTTCATGTTAAGTGGATGAATATTTGGTTTGACTAGCTTGACATTTTATTTGCTTAATGAATGCTTGTTCTTGGTAGGAATTGTCACCCTATACTTGAATGTGTGAAGTAAACTTGAAAGACTTCAACTTTGGTTTAAAGTTAGAGTCTTTTGGGTGATAAATTGTATGTTGTGTGATTTTTACATGGTTTAGTGTTGAATTGCATGATTCTAGCTTAATCCTTTGGTTTAATACTTAAAGCTTACTCCTTTGATTGTGCTTATGTTTTAATAAGTGTTGATTAAGTTGTAAAGGGTCAATCTTGGGTGGTTTAATTCATGTTGACTATTTCTTAGGAGGTAGTATTAGATAAATAAGAGGAGAGGTATAAAGGAGTCATCTTTGCTAATTGTTGTGTTACTTGGGATAATTGCACTAAGTATTTCTCTCATATTTGATTAATTGCATAGAAGGTGTTTGTGCAAGTGTCTAGACTAGAATTTCATGTTTCAAGTTAACTCATCTTTTTACCCAAATTCCCCCATCTATGTTTTCCTACATGTTTTCCCATTGTGAATATCATAGTTTGTAATTAATTCAAGCCTTTGTTTTAATTAGTGTCTTAATTAGTAATTAGTACCTTAATTTGTGATTAGAGTAATTAGTTTTGTTAATTGATATTTTGCAAGAGTCTAGATTAGTTTAATTTAGCTAATACCGTTTTCTCTTGGGTTCGACCCTATTCTTACCATTCTACTACCTTAGTTGAGATAGTTTGTGTTGGTCTAGGAATTATAAATCGTTATTTGATTGTAGCTAATTAGCGGGATTAACGACACCGTTAAAAAGCCTCGTCAGTAACCCACGTGCCCCTCTTACGACACGAAATTAAACCGGCCCCTGGACAGTCAAAATCAAACGTCGCTATTCTCTTGCATTTTTACATTTGGATCTCCTCATCTTATCAAATAAACCTTTTTCTAAGTTCATTAAAAGCTCTTGTTTCGAACAATTATCCTTTTACATTTTCGAACAACGCACAGGGTTTGATTTATGTTTTTAATGAATACGTAGGCAATCCTTCACATGATTAAACCCGTCATTATTTTAAATTTAAGATAAAAAAAATAAAGTAAAACCTTATCAGTTTCTTAACTAACTTCATCTAGGATTTGTTAATCCTTGTCGGGTTTGCTTTTCGAGACAGAAGACGACATGGCCGCCAAATGAGCACACTTATTTATTTTCATCTTTTTAGGGGAATCATTTCACTCCTCTTTCCTCATTTCACTCATACCAAGCTCTCAAATTGTATTAAGCTCAGTTATAAAGATCAAACAAGTAATCTTGTATTAAGCTCTCAAATTGTATATTAAAAACTGATTACACGTCATAGTATTTATACTACTACTACTTACCTTAAACTAACTAGATAGTAATTAGGAAAATAAGACACTACTTATTCGAATTAGGAAAGTAAACTCTCCTACGCTTATTAGGAAACTAGAAACTAGGAAAATAAACAACAACACTCTCTTTAGGAAAGTAAACTTTAGAATTATTCAAACCAAGCTTCCATCTTGCATACATGTTGATGGTATTTCGTCAATTGTGTCACCCGCGTATACCATGCATAGCTCAACGTGAACCGATCATATCTCCTTCGTTACTTATGCAAATAAAGCATGTGACCACTTGTTGGAAAGCTAACATCATGTACTTTCATCAACAAGTGAAATCGCGTCAAAATTAGATATATATTATGAGATATTTAGCTTTAAAGTAAAGAGAATAAATCTGAAATGTCAAGAGTGACTTAAACATGCATTGTGACCATATACCCATGTCCCTCCTATATCAGAGCGCTAACTATCACCATAAGGTTTGAGTTGAGATAGTTCATCTATCAGATACATGTTCAAAAAAGCATACATATTGTGAGAGGCGGAAAAGCTTCATACAATGATACAAGGACAAAGCAAAAAAAATGAAACAACCACCACATATTAGGAAAGTAATAACCTCCTTTTATTAAGAAACGATGTAAGGGATGAATGAAACATATTAAATACGAGTTAAGTGACTTTCTAGTTCGTAGTCCAATAACGCCTTCTCATGTTTTTGATTTTAATCTTCTCCGTTCCCATTAGTAATGCGTGATTTTAAATGGGGAATGTAATTTTAAATGGAGAATACACCACATCATTTTGGTCATTACCTTCCATTCCCGTCATTACCTCTAACTCGTTCTTATTACCCAAACAATAAATCTTGTTCCCTCCTTGCCTTTGCACTTTCATTTACATTTTCAATATTTTCCTTCAAACAAAGATGGAAAATACAGTTTTCACCAAGATGTGTGAGTATAAAAAGAGAAAATCGTTTATCCTTGTCCAATTATCCAATTTCCACCAAGCAAAGGAAATAAAGATTTTTCTATTAATTATAAAATATTGCTCAAAATGGATTAGTTAACTTAAATTCAAATGTTTAGTTTCTAGTTACAAATTTTAAACTAATCTTTATAACAGAAGATACATTTCAGAAGTAAAGTCTTGGATATTTCAAACGCACCATGTTTGGTTAGTTCACTTGGAAATAGTGAAGCAAGGTTATAAGTGAAAGAGTTATCTGCTTGCCGGTCGTATTAGATTTAATAATCCGATTAAAGGCCTATAACACATACAAATTTATTCTGTAAATACTAGATGCGGAAGCGTAACTTAATTCATGACGAAAGGTTGGGATGGACCGCTTAAGGAAGGGTCTTCATAATTAGGTCTTCAAGTAGCCACGCATACCATATGGATCTCTCTATTAATGGGAGGCGAAGAAGATTAGGTTATTGTGTGCTACAAGGGACCATAACCCAGATAACTATATATAGTCTGCTCAGTCTAATGCGCCCATCATGCATTAGAAAACCTAATGGGTATCTACACTAGTAAATAGTCTGACCCATACCTTTAAGACGTAAATAAGCCCGTAATTAATACACCGTAGTGGATCACTTTATATTTACGTTTAACTTAATAGATAACGCATGAATACAATTATTACCGAATTAATTCTATAGTCAACATATATTATTGTATTAGGCCCATATTTTTTACAATCTCCCACTTGGGCCAAATACATATGCCAATATAATCTGTAACACCCGCAAATGTACCCTATTTTTATAGTAAAAATATTTTACGGATACTTTTCAGCGAAATTTAGTTTTTGTTTAGAATTAAATTTACCGTGTCGAATTTAGAATTTCCGAGTTCGTTTTTTGATTTCACGCGAGATTTCAAGTGAATCCCGTCTTAAGTCGTCTGTGACTTTTCTTGACTTTTCCACTAACACATCTCATACTCCCTCATAACCTAACACTCCCTCACACAACTCAAACTTTCTTCCTCACTAAGAAATCAACCAAAACCTTGCCTCCATTTTGATCCAAGCTTAGAATCGTCATAACTCTTTCAATTCTCGCTCAAATTCACGTAAGTTCGTCTTATTCTTTCCCTCTTAGCTTCCTCTATCCGTATTGATAATAAAATTACCGTCTTTCTCGCTTTTCAAACTTTCCGTCTTTCTCAAGGTGAAGTAAATTCATCTTTTATTAATTATTTGTAGCTGGTGACCTTCAAGATCCCGACAAAGACTACTTCTTGATTGAAGATGACCTTGACGCGGAGTGAAGACGCATAAAGGTAACGGTGAAGGGTTACTCGATATCATTTACGTGTTTTACGTGTTTTCTATGCCAGAAATCGTAATTAGAATATGATTAGTAAGCTTAGTAATTGTGTTGATGATGATACTTGTTGTTTGTTGAGAATCGATATGAGAATCTATGATTTATGATAATAGTTGATGATTGTTAAATGTTAATCCCTTGGTGAAATAATGATTTTCGAGTGATATGGACCCCAGCCGGTCGACCGGCAGCCGGTCAGCCCACCGGCTGGGGCAGTGGCTGTATATTTTGGTTGTTACGTATGATTTTATGCATGAAGTTGGTCTCAGCCGGCCGACCGGCTGAGACACCTCTCTTTTCCTTCTTGGTTTTCATAATACCCTTGGTCCTAGCCGGGTAGCCGGCAGCCGGTCCACCTGACCGGCTGGGACACTCTGTATTTTCACTTGATTTTTCTTATGGTGGTTGGCGTCAGCCGGGTGGCCGGCAGCCGGTCCACTTGACCGGCTGGCAACTGCTGAATGTCCTTTGTAAATTTTGTTTACGGTTTTCATTTATAATAATTCCGATCGTTCTTTTATAGTATAAATTTACGTAACGACTTATAATATTAATAATTTGAATATATGATATTTCATGAGCTTGTATCACATGTTTTGTGACGGATTTTGGTATGTCCCACTTTGAGTCGGTTTTTACAAATATTACGGTTTGAGCACTATTTTGTTATGTGCTTTGTAATCTCATTCCCTTGGCTACCTCCACGTTCGTAAGGCTGGAATGTCGGAACGGGGAGGTATTCTACTGCTTAATTGCATGTGTTAGTGGGCATACGACAACGTTGTTGGGAGGCGAATGCTTTGCGTTGATCGACCCGGCCGTCAAATGTTGTGTACTTGCGAGGTGATGTTATTTACATGTAGCGTACCGCTGTTTATGAGGCTTGTGCTGTTTTCCGCCTCTTTCGTGAATTATCGACCGAATTTGGGGTACTCGGCGTCAATGATTGACCGAGTCTTGGATGCGAAATGTCATCGCATGTCGAATCGGAAAATGGTTTATTCCGAGAGTCTGGCCAGGTTTAGACTAGGACCAGATATTTATATCGTCGTGCTACCAGGAGGAAATTAGTCTACATATATGAAATGTTATCGTGTATGCGTTCAGAGAAATGGTTATCCCGTGGATGCCTTTTAATCATACTTGCCATGTACACGGTGCTAGTGCGTTTCATTTACCGTGAGACATGTCGTCATTGTGTTGTTATGTTTGGATGAATGATTATATGATTGATCATTGGATGACTTGGCATGGTTTATTTGTCGAGTCTCAATCTTATCAAACTTATACCGCTAACGGTGAGATGCAAGCCCTAGTGAGTGTATTCGGTTGCCTAAATGTGTCTTCCCCGAGTCTTTGTACAACATGATGGATTCGGATTTGTACTTCATATGCTCTTATCCTTATATATTGAATTGCCTATTTATCCTTATCGTATTTCACATGTATATTCATATATGCATGATTTTACTTTTGTATTTCCTTTTATGTACGTTTAATGTGATATGGCTGGGAGAACCCGGAGTTACTCCCCACTGATTGTGGCGTTCATGTTTTTCATGGATGAACAGGTTGCTTGCATGGATGGCTTTTTGCTTGATATTTTGGGTTCGGGTGTGAGCTAGCGGGCGTTGTCCCTGGATTGAAACACCTCTAGACGATTTTAGCTAGTTTGCTAAACACTTTGACATTTATAACTTGTTGAGAGACTTCGTCTCTTTGTTGTATTTCGTACTTTAGTTTGTAATATTTGACACTCCTCGTATACTTCTTCTTGCATGTATAAAAGTTTTTAAAATACCGTATTTCCGCAAATTAATTCACATGCTTGTATGTTTTTATTTTCCGCATTCGCGAGGGTTGCCACAGTTGGTATCAGAGCTTATCGCTCCCGACGCACACACGTGAACCCTAAACTTAAATTACTTGACCTTGAAATAATAAATGAGAGATGGGTAGAAGTTAAGGACTTTACTTGGTAGTCTATTTGTTTATGCTAATTGATAGGAGTAACTTGATTTGTTTTTGTTTCTTATGAAGATGGTTAGACCACGTATGGTGGAGAATGTCGTGTTGGAAGCTCTTACTCAAGTATTGAAAAATCAGCAAGATGCAGCTTTAGCTCATGCCAACCATGTTCCCCCTCGAAGGGAAGATAACCATCAAGGTGGCTACGCTTGGGTAGCTGGACAAATAGCTAGGAGTAAGATTGTACCATATGGTGGAGAACCGGACCCTACGGAGCTATCAGATTGGTTCCGTGAGATGGAGAAGCAGTTTGATCTATACCAAGTCCGCGAAGAGGACAAGGTGAGGATCGCAAAGCACTTCCTTGTAAGGGAAGCTGATAATTGGTGGGCTATCACTAGTGCCACTGCTACTCTCGAAGATGACTTCAACTGGGCTTGTTTCAAAGCTCTAGTGGAAGGTAGATTCTATCCTAAAGAGCTTAAGCAACAAAGGCTCAAGGAGTTCATTGACTTTAAACAAGGCAACTTTTCAGCTCAGAACTTCACTACGGAGTTCAATAAGCTTGCTCATTTTGCTCCAAGGCTTATTCGAGATGACGAGGACCAAGCCTTCTATTACCGTAACAAGCTGAGTGCTGTTCTTCAAAGTAAAGTGAGAAGGAATACTACTTCTTTTGGGGATCTTTATGATGATGCCTTGTGGGCCGAGAATTCTATGAAGGCTATTAGAGATGAAGCTTTGATGAATAATCCCTCTCCTTCTTACGCTCCTAGGTCAAATGTTTATGGGAAGAGATCGTTTATTCCGTCTTCCAATAACTCTTATGCTAACAAGAGGAGATTTAATCCTCCTTCAAATGCAAATGCAAGAGCTCCTGCTCCTTTCATTCCTCGAGCTACTTCAAATGTGGCTCATAGGCCTTATACTCCTCAAGCTCAACCTCAAGGTCGCTTTTGCAACCATTGTAGACTTCCACACCACCCCGGTGTGTCATGTTCCAACCGACCTTACATTTGCTACTTTTGTCAAAAGGGTGGTCACCGTTATGATGATTGCCCCGATCGAAAGTTTCCCTCTCCTCTTGCTAAACCTAAGGGTTCTATCTTTGTCATGAGCCGTGCCGAAGCCGATGCTCATCCAGAGATCATTACGGGTATGTTCTTAATCTTAGAGCAACCGTGTCTTATTCTTTTTTATACCGGTGCTTCAATGTCTTTTGTGTCTTCGACTTATGGTAATAAATTATCTATCGAGCCTACATCTAGTGAGGATACTCCCATATCCTTACCATCCGGAGATATTATCTCTTGTTCTACTCTATATCCTAATGTCCCAATATCTATTGCGAGTTCTATCTTTCCCGCAAATCTCCTTAAGCTCCCTCTAGGAGAGTTCGATATAATCCTAGGTATTGATTGGTTAGCATTGTACCATGCTAGGTTTGAGTGTCGTGATCAAAAGATTTATTTAAAGAGTCCTTTAGGAGTTAGAATAACCTATAAGGGATCTCATCCCCGAAAAGGTGTGTCTTTGATTTCCGCTATGAAATTGGTAAGTATGGTTAGAAAAGGTCACCAAGCATACTTGTGTATTGTGACTTCTTTCAACTACCTCTTTGCCAAGTATTGAAGTTGTGCCTATTGTTCGAGAATTCGTTGATGTATTCCCTGAAGAATTGCCTGGGATTCCTCCTTAGCGTGATGTTGAGTTCTCTATTGATCTTGTACCTGGTTCTGGACCCATAGCCAAAGCTCCTTACCGTATGGCTCCAACCGAATTGAAAGAATTAAGGAAGATGCTAGATGATATGATTGAGAAGGGTTTTATTCGACCAAGTGCCTCGCCTTGGGGTGCTCCCGTTTTTTTTGTGAAAAAGAAAGATGGTTCTATGAGGCTTTGTATTGATTATCGTGAATTGAATCGGATTACAATCAAGAATAGGTATCCTTTACCAAGAATTGAAGATTTGTTTGATCAACTAAAGGGTGCTTCAACTTTTTCCAAGATTGATTTGAGATCCGGTTATCACCAAATTCCCGTTCGAGATGTTGATATTCCGAAGACCGCTTTTAGTACAAGGTATGGTCATTATGAGTTCAAGGTAATGCCATTTGGATTGACTAATGCTCCTGCTATCTTTATGGACCAAATGAACCGCACATTTAGTGAGTATCTTGACAAGTGTGTGGTGGTGTTCATTGATGATATTCTTAGTTTCTCCAAGTCCGAAGAAGAGCATGCTATTCATCTAAGGACTATTTTGGGTGTTCTTCGTCGTCAAAAGTGGTATGCTAAGTTCTCCAAGTGTGAATTCTGGTTACCTAAGGTGTCCTTTCTTGGGCATGTGATTTCTAAAGAAGGTGTAATGGTGGATCCTTCGAAGATTGAAGCTGTGGTGGATTGGAAGAGACCGACCGGTATTAGAGAAATTCGAAGTTTTCTTGGTTTAGCTGGTTATTACCGTAGATTTGTCAAGGATTTCTCTAAGCTTGCTAGACCGATGACCCAGTTGTTGAAGAAGGAAACCAAGTTCCTATGGAATGAAGCTTGTGAAGTTGCGTTTCAAGAGTTAAAGAAGAGGTTGACTACCGCTCCGGTGTTGATATTCCCTGAAGATGGAATAGACTTTGATGTCTATTGTGATGCTTCTAAGATGGGATTGGGTTGTGTTCTTATACAAAGTAGGAAAGTGGTGGCTTATGCTTCAAGACAGTTGAGAGTTCATGAAGTGAACTATCCTACTCATGATTTGGAATTGGCCGCCGTTGTTCATGCTTTGAAGGTATGGAGACATTACCTTATTGGAGTTCATTCTCGTATATTGACCGATCACAAAAGTTTGAAGTACATATTTACTCAAAAAGAGTTGAATATGAGACAAAGAAGATGGTTGGAATTGGTGAATGATTATGATTTTGAGTTATTGTATCATGAAGGGAAGGCTAATGTTGTTGCCGATGCTCTTAGTAGGAAAGCTTCTCATGCATTGAATGTTATGCGGGTATTACCAGATGATCTTTGTGCCGAGTTTCGAAAGCTGAAGTTAGATTTCGTGGAGCGTGGATTTGTTCATGTTGGTGCTATGACTGCCGAGCCTGTTTTTCTCCGTGAGATCCGCGAAAACCAAGTTGATGATCTTACCTACAAGTCTATTCAAGCCAAACTTCTTGAAGGTAAAGCTAAAGATTTCAAGTTTGATGATGAAGGTGTTCTTCGTTTCCATGGTCGTTTGTTTGTTCCTAATGCTCTTGATTTGAGAAAGCGAGTTCTTGATGAAGCTCACCTTTCCCCTTATTCTATTCACCCCGGAGCTGATAAGATGTACAAAGACTTGAAGTTACAATTTTGGTGCCCGAACTTGAAGGGTGATGTTGTGTCTTATGTTGGAAGATGTCTTACTTGCCAACAAGTGAAGATTGAACACAAGAGGCCTGGTAGATTTCTACAACCGTTGGATATTCCACTATGGAAGTGGGAATCTATTTCTATGGATTTTGTTATGGCTTTGCCGAGGAACGTTGGTGGTAAAGATGCCGTTTGGGTTGTTGTTGATCGTTTGACCAAGTGTGCTGGATTTATTCCGATCAAAGAAACTTGGAGTTTGGATCGACTAGCGAAGGCCTATGTTGATGAGATTGTTAGATACCATGGTGTTCCTAAGGAGATTATATCCGACCGAGATCCGAGATTCTGTTCGAGATTTTGGAAGGCTTTACAAGAAGCCATAGGTAGTAAGTTGTTGATGAGTACCGCATTTCATGCCGCTACCGATGGTCAGACCGAGAGGACTATTCAGACTTTAGAAGACTTGCTTAGCGCTTGTGCACTCGACTTCCAATCTAGTTGGGAAAAGAGTCTACCGTTGGTGGAGTTTTCTTACAACAACAGTTATCATGCATCGATCAAGATGGCTCCTTATGAAGCTCTTTATGGAAGGAAACGTAGGAGTCCTATATGTTGGAATCAGTTGAGTGATGTTCGTGACTTAGGCCCCGATGTTCTTGTTGAGACTGTTGATAATGTGAAGGTCATTCGTGATAGAATGAAAGCCGCTCAAGACCGTCAAAAGTCCTACGCCGATATCCGAAGGAGGCCGTTAGAGTTTGATGTTGGGGATAAAGTATTCTTGAAAGTATCTCCATTGAAGGGTGTTAAACGGTTTGGTGTTAAGGGTAAATTGAGCCCGAAATACATTGGACCCTTTGATATCGTGAAAAGGATTGGTGTCGTTGCTTACAAGTTGGATTTGCCCCCGAATTTGGCTAAGGTTCATAATGTATTCCATGTTTCTCAATTGAGAAAGTATGTTAGTGATCCAAGCCATGTATTTTAAAAGGAAATGCCCGAGCTTGAACCGAATTTGTCCTTTGAAGAGAAGCCAATTCGCATCCTAGACCGCAAAGATAAGAAGTTGTGAAGTAAAATGGTTCCTTTAGTGAAAATCTTGTGGAGATGTGCTAATGTCGAAGAAGAGACTTGGGAAACGGAAGCTTCTATGCGTAGTAAATATCCGAGTCTATTCGATTAAGGTATCTTTCTTTCGCTCAAGTTTCGAGGGCGAAACTTTTTAAAAGGTGGGGTGATTCTAACACCCGCAAATGTACCCTAT
>JAIUZE010066623.1:0-42018 GCA_022085475.1 Heliosperma pusillum | reverse complement strand
TCAGTGGGGAGTAATCCGAGTCCTCCCAGCCACGAAATGTCAAGTTTAATAAAACATGAACAACATAAAAGAAATGTATATGACAAATACAAAACCTTAACATATACGATATGCTTTTCATGTTATGAAACAATTAACTAACATATAACCTATCATATGAAAGCTATCATGTGAATCTGATATAAATCTATAACACGAGGTAGGGAAGCTGGTATGCTAGCTCAGAGGTTACCGTTAACATGGCCATGATACACTCAAACCCTAATCCAACATAATATCATGTGAATCAGTTAACAATCGTTAATCCAAACTCTATAAACCTTAGCCGGCTTGCATCTCACCTTCTAAGATTCATAGAATCATACAAACATGAAAGACCAATACTTCTATAAACAGGCA
Organism: Heliosperma pusillum; assembly: GCA_022085475.1. Classification (NCBI taxonomy): domain Eukaryota; kingdom Viridiplantae; phylum Streptophyta; class Magnoliopsida; order Caryophyllales; family Caryophyllaceae; genus Heliosperma; species Heliosperma pusillum. The sequence goes on along the minus strand of JAIUZE010066623.1, from coordinate 41,619 downwards.
TAAGTTCCTAGGACGGCCAATAGTCGACTGTAACTCGAGTCTATACCACAAGGTAGGAAAACCTCCTAGTCCTAGACTGATCAGACCTAGCGACAACAGCTAACCCATTCCCTGTCTCATTACTAAACAGTACATGAGAAACTCTACTAGGTGACCCCCTAAGCAGAGATGGCTAGTACTTAAGCTGGCTCCATTCCCAAAGTGGAAGCAATTAGGCAGCCATTCCCCGGCTTGGTATCAAAAGGCCCAAGTCAGTGACACAAAAGCTATCAGTGGTGAACATATACTCGTTAAAGATAGTACTGCCTATCCATGTCATGGTCCAAGATACTCATTTAGAATTAGAATGGTCAAGACGCCATATACTCATAATTCTCTATGGGTACTTAGTCAACACGACACATATCATACAATCAAACAGTCACGGAAAACTTCCTATCATGTGACTAATTTCATATAAATCATATTCCAATATCATATCGCCTCATATCTATTAAGGCTCATTCATTCATTCATTAAATAAAACCTTACCTGAAGACAAATCCCCGACCCGAGTCCCGCGACGGGTCATCAGTCAAAACGGGGCTGACTAGATCTTAGTTTGACCAAACCCGTTTGATCAAACCAGCTAGAAACAGAGTCTTAGCCATCGAGGCTTGAACATAAGAATATCACATTCATTTCATGCTATTTCATTCTATTTCTAACATGTGAATTATTAATTCATACAAAAAACCGCTTGACTTTCATGTTATCAAATTAAACTAAAATCTCGTATTATAATTTCTAACATGTGAGAAATAATAATATTATGAAAACTTTTTAATTAAATAATTTACTTATTAAAATTTCCCATTTGCTAAATATTACAAAACACGATAAATTAACATTAAACTCAAAAACCGTCACAAGTCCCAAAGAGGGACCCACGGCTGATTTGGGCCGAGACCAAACCGGACCTGGACTGGGCCCACGGGCCTGGTTTGGGCTGTTTTGATTAAAATTCTAAAAATCGTTTCTTAATATTTTCCCGCATGCTTAACATATTTAAAACCCGTCAAAACAACAACAAAACAATCAAACATCGACACAACCCTCAAGCCCACCCACGGACCCACCATGGACCAACCCAGACCGGCATGGACCGGGCCTGAACCGGCCTGAACCGGCCTGGTTTGGGCTGGTTTACACGGCCACTTACACGGTTCCCACAACAACCACCACCAAATTATTTCCAACATGTTTTAATTATCAAACAACCATTTTAACAACTAATTTAACCAACATCCATATAAAAATCATGGTTATAAATAAATCATCTAAATTTATCAAGAACACTAACATGTTAAAAATTCCATACAACATAAAAATCATACTACTTATCATGTTACTACTAAAAATCCATAAATCATAATAACATGAACAAAAACAAAAGATGAACCAAAAACAAAAGAAACAAAGGCTATGTAACATTAAATCGTCGAGTAACTCGGAATCGTTTCCTTAGCTAGGCAAGATCAATTAGCACAAAATAAGAATATAAATGAAGAAAAACCCGTCTACTAATCTTCCACCCAAATATCGCGTCCTCCAAACTCGTCCTTCCAAAATCTTCCCCTTAAGAAATGACAAGAAAAACATTATAAAATTTAACTTGATTCTTCCATAATTAATTGTTGAAAACGATTTTGACGGAATTGAAAATAAACCGTACTAGAAGATGGAGAGCGAAGAGGAGATTCTAGAAATATAAGTTAGGACGGATTTAATTAAGAAATGAAGGTTTTATGATGATTTTGCTCAAGAACGACGAAGAACGAATGAAGAACGACGAAGAACGAATGAAGAACGATGAAGACCGATTAATTAGATCTTAATTTGATTTATTGTAAAATGAAAAGTTGTTAGTGAGTAATGGTGGGATTGGGCCGTGTGTTTATAGAGAAAATAATGAGTCGGGTTTTGAAATTGTCGTTACGGAATTGACTCGGGTTTTATTATTATAATAAGATAATTAATTAGATATTAAGTTAATTAAATCAAATATCTAGATATTATGTTATATTAATGAAAAGAAATGAAAATATCTAATCCTATTAGAGAGGAGAGGAGCCGTGATAAATGAGAGGAATCGGATCTGTTTTTCGAGCGATTTTCGTAATTTCAGTTGACGGATCGATAAAGTAATAAATATCTATAATATTATTATTAGATTAATCAAAATAATGAAAATATCCCAAAAGTGAGTGGAAAAGGATGACATGGGCGTGTGACTCATGCCAAAGTCGGGTTTCGGGTTTGTTTTGGGATTTACGATGACTCGGGAATAGTTAAATGATGCTCGGGTTTAAACCGTAAAACCTTATTATAAATTCCGAATAAATTCAAAATAATTTTATTAAATTATCATAAATTCTAATAAATCTAAATAAAAATAAATTACAAATATTATTTTTTTAAATAAAATTTCGGTCTTCAAACTTATAAGGCGAGTCGGGAAAAAGTCAACGAAAGTCAAAGTTGACTGAAAGTCAAGAAAAGTCAAAGATTGACTTCAAAGTCAAGAAAAGTTTATGACGACTTAAAGTCAAGAAAAGTCATCGACTTTTAAAAAGTCAAGAAAAGTCAAAGACGACTTAAAAGTCAAGAAAAGTCAAAGATGACTAAAAACGGGATTTTCATCAAATCTCTCAGAAATTCCAAATACGAACTCGGAATTTTAAAATACGACTCGAAACAATAAATTTTATTTTAAAAACTTAACCTTGCTGGAAAGTATCCTTAAGAAATTTTACTAAAAAAATTGGGTACTTTTCGGGTTGTTACAATACTGGCGCCTCATCTCACTTAAGTGCGGACGCAGGTATGTTACGTTCCCCACTCAATTCCAGTATGATTAACTCTATTTACGTAGGTAATGGTGCCCGCATTCCTGTCCATGGGTCTGGAAATACCACCATATCAACCCCAAATAGGACTCTCCACCTTCGTAACGTTTTACATACCCCTAAAATTATTAAAAACCTTATTTCCGTTCGCCAATTTACCAAAGACAACAATGTTTCCGTGGAATTTGACCCGTGTGGTTTTTCTGTGAAGGATTTAGCGAATGGGAATCTGATTCTGAGGAGCAATAGTGATGGCGATTTATATCCTATCTCACCCGAGTCCACCACCAAGTCCAGCCCGCACCTTCTTACTTTTTCCTCCGATGTCTGGCATTCCCGTCTTGGTCATCCGGGTGCCAATGTTTTTAATTTTCTTAAGTCCAAATCTAGCATTGATTGTAATAGTCAGTCCAAATCGTCTTTGTGTCCTTCTTGTCAAATAAGTAAGCATAAACGATTGCCTTTTTCTGATTCATCTTCTAGTACTCTAGCTCCCTTTGATATTGTTCATAGCGACTTGTGGACCTCACCCGTAACCAGTAAAGCGGGCTACAAATACTATTTAATTTTAATTGATAACTTCACACAATTTGTATGGGTTTACCCCTTAAAATTCAAATCCGAAGCATTCTCCAAATTTCTCAATTTCCGTAACTATGTCACCACTCAATTCCACCGTCCTATCAAAGCTTTTCAGTGTGACTTAGGCCGTGAATTTGGTAACAAAGATTTTCGTAATTTTGCCAATAAAAATGGCCTCATTTTCCGCTTCTCATGCCCACAAACATCTTCACAGAATGGCAAGGCCGAACGAATGTTACGCCGTATAAATGAAATCATTCTTGCCCTCCTCCACCACTCATCCACGCCACCGGCATTCTGGGTCGATGCCCTGCATACGGCCGTGCATTTACACAACATATTGCCCACTAAAATCCTCCATTTTCGCTCACCTACTTCCGCTCTTTTTCACAAAAATCCGTCTTATTCCCACCTCCGTGTTTTTGGGTGTGTTTGTTATCCTAACCTCTCCTCTAAACATCCCCACAAACTTGCCCCTCGCTCCACCAAATGTGTCTTTCTCGGGTACCCTCAAGAATTTCGTGGTTACAAATGTTTTGATCTCGCTAGTGGTAAGCTTATCATATCGCGTCATGTTACCTTTGATGAATCAGTTTTCCCGTTTGCTCAGTCCTCCATGACCCCCCCTGCCCCGTATGCCTTCCTTGACCCCTCGGCAACCACCCTTTCCCCTGCCATTATTGATGCCCTGACCCAACCTCTACCTCGCCCTGCATCACCCCAAAACAACAGTCCCCTTACCCCTGCCACTCCCCTTACGTCTACCACCCATGACCAGCCCCCCACACCACCACACACTTCCCCATCTCCCGACATCCGCTCACACTCGTCCCCTGCCCCAACCCCACCACTTGACACAGCCCTCCCATCACCTCTCCCAACACCCCAGCCCACCCGTGAGCACACAATGCATACCCGAGCCATGCACGGGATCTTCAAACCCCGTGTCCCCACCTCCTTAGCTGCCACGACCACACCTATCATCTCCGCTCTTCCCAGATCACCTAAACTTGCCCTCCAGGACCCTAACTGGAATGCCGCCATGACCGATGAGTATCGTGCTTTAATTGATAATAAAACATAGGACTTGGTACCGCGTCCTCACAATGCTCCTGTAATTCGGTGCCTTTGGTTATTTCGTCATAAATATAAGTCTGACGGGTCTTTGCAGCGATACAAGGCTCGCCTTGTGGTAAATGGTAAGTGTCAACAGGTCGGCATTGATTGCGATGAAACCTTCAGCCCGGTGGTTAAACCTACAACGATCCGTACTGTGCTCAGTCTCGCTACTTCCCGTTCTTGGCCAATTCACCAATTGGATGTCAAGAACGCATTCTTACATGGCGATCTTGTTGAAACGGTGTTTATGCACCAACCGCCAGGTTTTGTTAACCACTCTGCCCCTCTTCATGTGTGCCGCCTTCGTAAGTCATTATATGGTTTAAAGCAAGCCCCGCGGGCTTGGTACCATCGCTTTGCAACCTTCATTCGGTCTCGGGGTTTCCAAAGTAGCGTTTGTGATCAATCATTGTTTATTTATCGTGATGGGGCTAACATGGCTTACCTATTTCTGTATGTCGATGATATAATTATAACAGCATCCAGTGCATCTATTCTCCAGCAGATAATCCGTACTCTTTCCGCTGAATTTGCCATGTCTGATCTTGGAAAGCTCAATCATTTTCTTGGAATACAGGTTCATCGCAACCCCACAGGCCTATTTCTTTCGCAAGCACAGTACGCCCGTGATATCCTCCAACGTGCTTCCATGGGGTCCTGTAATCCCGTCTCCACTCCCGTCGAACCTGGTGCAAATTGTCCTCCACGGCCGGTCCTCTTGTTGCGGACTCATCCCTATACCGCAGCCTTGCAGGTGCTCTTCAATATCTTACCATTACGAGGCCTGATATTTCTTATGCTGTCCAACAAGTATGTCTGTTTATGCACGCCCCACGTGAACCCCATTTCCAATTCCTGAAGCGTATTTTACGATACATAAAAGGCACCCTTGACTATGGGTTCTCCATCTCCAAATCCGCCTCACATAACCTTACTGCATACACTGATGCCGATTGGGCGGGTTGTCCTGACTCACGACGATCGACTTCCGGCTATTGTGTCTTTCTTGGTGAAAATTTAGTGTCTTGGTCCTCTAAACGCCAACTCACTATATCTAAGTCTAGCGCGGAAGCCGAATATCGGGGCGTTGATAACGCGGTTGCCGAAACGAGCTGGCTACGCAATTTACTCTTAGAACTTCATGTTCCACTCTCACGTGCCAGCCTTATCTATTGTGACAACGTTTCTGCTGTTTATCTTTCCGGCAACCCCGTTCAACATCAGCGTACTAAACATATCGAGATTGACATTCACTTTGTTCGAGAAAAAGTCCGCCTTGGCCTGGTCAAAGTTCTTCACGTTCCTGCCGATTATCAATATGCGGATATATTCACTAAAGGCCTTCCCCGGCACTTGTTTCATAGGTTTCGCTCCAGTCTTCGCGTCTGCTCCGTTCCCGCTCCGACTGCGGGGGTGTATTAGTCAATGTGAATAGAATGTCATTTATTAGTCAATGTGAATAGAATGTAATTTATTATTATGTTTAGTGAATTGTATAGTTAGCCTAGTGAATAGGAACCTAGTGAATTGTATCCTGTCAAATGCATTGTACCATACTCCTATTTAATCAAAGGAAGAATAATCTCCATGGCAAGGGATTGTACATTTACAAATACATCCTTATTATATTATATATTTCATATCATTCATTTACCTTTTTCTACTCAAATATATTTACAATCACTTGATTTGTCCAGAATTGAATCCGAGCCGTTGATATATAACGAACCTTCAATTCTTTTGAGCAAATAGAGAGGATCCTTACTCGCTGGCATGGGCATCATATTCTTTGCCGTTGTCTATGGTTGTCTTAATCGTCACGCATTTCGTTTGTCCCCTTAGTAATGTTTATTTTAGTGTGAATAGGACATACTAGTTAATAAGTTTGGTGACTTTTGTGTAGGAAGTGAACGTCAAATAAATTAGAAAAACAAACTCGCAATTGAAAGCTCCAACAAGACAGTGACTGATGCAAAAAAGGACGAAAATAAGTTAAATACTAGTAAGTAGTAACTTGTCGATAGGAGGAGCATTCCTTTCTAATACGGCTCTATCATATATACTAGGATCATCATATATCTCATTTGTCTATAATTCCATTATTATACAATATGACTACGTGTGAGATATAATGTCATCAAGCCTCAACGGTACCAAAGATATCTTAGTCTAATTGTTAAGACGGAGGTATTGTGATAAGTCTCAAGTTCGAACCCTCCATCCCTCTATTATAATGCGACAAAGTGTGCTATTCGTTAAACAAAAAAAAATCAAGCCTTAACGCTAACGTTGAGGATGAATGACAAGAAGTTGACAACTTACTAATTACTTATTTATTTCAAATAGTCATTTTAACAATTTATAAATACAGAGTCATATGACAGTTACGTTTATACATGATAAGTATAATTGAAAACCAATTTAATGATAAGAACTATATATAAAGAACTCTCTTGTAATTTAAGGAACTCAAAATTTGATCTGACAATTCGACACGTTCTCGGATCACTATCTTCATGCTACTTGTAAAGGGACGGTTCGTCGTTTGATTTTTTTATAAGAGAAGACTTACCTTTTATTTGTCCAAAGATTGCTGACAAATAGAGTGACTTGTATCCATTGGAGAAACACACGATGAACCATCAATGAATTACTCCTATCTTTTTTGACAAATGAAACTAAACCCAACAATAACTGGGAAACCCTCGAAATAAACGATGGAAAAACAATTTTCACCAAAAGTTAGACTTTTAATGAATGAATAATAGATTTTGTGTACGGTTAATTGACAAATGAAGCAATTTTGGGGCTTACCATCAATTGATTATTGATGAGAGTCCCGAATATAATTGATGGCGGTTAGGTTTTTTTTTTTAAGAAAGAGTTATTTGTGAAAGGTTTTTGAATTAACTAGTTTTACACCCGTGCAAAAAATGCACGGATCATAATAGTCGTTGTTATCCTAAGATACATGTGTATATAAATTGTGTGTCATTAAGTGTTCAATTTCGTGAGTCTGTGACAATATAAATTGGTCAAAATATAGTGAATTGGTCCTCTTATTCAAATGTTAAATCTATACTCTGGTTTATTGCGTTTGTAATAATACAGTATTATAAGACGAAATTTGGGAAAATTTGAATTAATATTTTTCGTTTTTACTTTTGCATTAATAATTTTCGTTTTTTTTTCAAGTAAATACTTCTGCTTTTGTCAGATTTTGTTTAGTTCAAGTAAATACTTCTGCATTAATATTTTTTGTTTTTACTTGTTATCATTTTTTTGGTAGTTTATGTCATTTTTCACTTTTCTATTTATTAGTTTTAAGCCCGTGCAAAATTGCACGGGTATTATTTAAAGATTATGTTATAATGTTTATAGTCTAAGATAACCGTAAGAAAGAATTAAGATTTTACTTAAATCAATATTATAAGTTAAGGGTCAAATTCATAATTAAGTACTTAATAGTTATTTCGTAAAAGTTAAAAAGGACAAACTTATTTCTATAAGTTAATTGTTGTAAAAAAAACTTAAGAAAATGACATTAATGTCGACCCGTGCAATCACACGGGCATTAAATCTAGTTTATGATATAGATAACTTTCATGTCTTAAATGAACAAACTAATAGAATGTGATATTTTTGTAACGGAATTTTCAATGTACAAATAAAAATCAATGAATTCAAATTTTATTTACTTTAATAAATTATATTAGTGAAAAGTAAAGGTAAATAAATGACTGAGATGGAGGAAGTAAAACTTAGACCGAAAACAATTTTTTTTAATTTTTTATTATTTAACATTTAGTATATGTTTAATAACTTATTAATTTATAACATTGACAAATTTATTTTTGTCATGTCCAAGTAACCAACATTTATCTTACTCACATTAAAAGAAAAATATCTCAATTACATTATGTTTAAAAAGAATTAACCCAAATTTGGAGATAGATTTGGCCTCCAATAAATATTTGATATTTGATTTTATATTAGAAAAAAAATTAGTATACAACAAAACCCAACCCAAAAGGTCTTATGAATCTCAATTAAAATATCAACCCAAAAATATAAATTTAAGATAAAACCCCTAAAATTTGATCTCCCATCCGCCGACCCCCTCTATCAATTTCTCTTCTTCATTTTTCCCTTCCTAATTTCCTATACCCTAAACGTCTCACCTCAGTCACATATTTTGCCCCTCTCATCAGTCCTTCTCACCTGACTCCCTCATACTCTATTTACATCCTAAATGCCCAAAATATGTATTGGCCATAATAAAAGAAAAATCTCCCTTTAATTTTCCTCACATCTTCAATTTGCATCAATATATATTCTCTATAAGACCCTCTATATGCGAATTTAATGGATTTCATGTAAGTATTAGAGTGATATAATCTGAAAAAATTTATGCAAGTATAATCCGAAGCTTACATATGGATTTTTTTAATATGAACTTGGATGTATTTCAATTGCATATTTTTTTAATTAAACTTTTTTTATGTAAATATATTTTTCGTTATATGATCTATTGTACTATTTGTTATGTTTTGTTAATAGTTATATAATTATTATGGTGCTTTGAAAAAAAATCAATTAAGTTTGAAAAGATTCATCAGTATTTTTTTTTTGGCCGAAATTCCAGCTGTTCAGTTTTTTTTGTTGAGAAAATCATTTTTTTATGTTCCATTATAATTATTATTGTGAGATTATAGTTAAATTTAGTAGCTAACATATTCCTGAAGAATAAGATAGATTTAATGGTTTGTGTTTCATCGGTAGATTATTAATAAATCAGAAAAACTAATGCAAAGTCGATATTAATAATTAATTCCATTATTTTTTTCATTATTTTTTTTCAGAAAAATTAATGCAAAGTCATTATTTTTTTTTTCAGAAAAACTAATGCAAAGTCGATAATTAATAAACTAATGCAAAGTCCAAAAACATTTGAAGAACATAGTCTAAATAAATCAGAAAAAAAGAAGAGGAGAGAGGGTAATTAAAGTTTTTGTTTTGCTGTGGGGCCCACTAATCCTGAAATCTAGCAGCCAATAGGAAGGCTCTAAATGTTTCAGGATTAGTATATACTTCCTCCGTTCCATTTGATTGTATACGTTTGCTTTTTGGACACTATTCATAGGTGAGAAGAATATTTAGTACAACTTCTAATATATAATATAAAAGATAGTCATGTGAGATCTTGTTTCAATTGTCTTTCCGAGTACAATATTAATATCAAATTTTTATAATTTTTAGTAATATGTAACTAAAGATATAAACAAAACAAAATGAGCATTGACATACGTGATAAAGCAAACGTATACAACTATATGGAACGGAGGAAGTAGTAGATAAGGGCTTTTTTTTTATCAACCGTTATTTTAATATTAAAACATTGTAAGAAACTTTTATAACAATGTAAGTATTTATTAATAATTTAGTTTTTTTTTTTAATTATAATTTGATTGACAACAAGAGATAGATTTAACGGAAAATTCACGTGGTACCCTTTAACTTTGTCACTTTGCACATGGTACCCTCTATTTTAAGTTTGTGCACATGTCACCCTTCAAGTTTTATTTATATGCACAACATATCCTTTTCGTCGCTTTAAAAAACTTCAATTAAGCATAACCCTTGCATCGAAATTCGGATTTGGCCAATTTTTCGTCCTATAAACATTTTCTTGTCATAGTCTACGATTTGAGTAAAAAAAATTCCGACTGACGTTTTCTAAGGTTTTTTTCTCGTGAAAACCTAAAATCGTCCTTAACTTCGATCTTAAATTTCCGAATGACCATTTTTTGTTTGATCAAATTATATATCTCGAAGAGTTAATCAATATTAAATTTTTGTTTGGCAAATTCTGATTTCTGGTCTACGATTTATGGTCATTTGAAGATTTTAAAAACGTTAAAAAGAGCACGTCATACTCGAAAATCAAATCTCAAGGTTACTATGTGCACAAACTTAAAAAATTGTCTACCACGTGCAAAATGACAAAGTTTAGGGGTACCACGTGAATTTTCCGTAGATTTAAACTTGCTAGGGCCGGGTTGACATATAAATTTGAGCTAATTAAAATGGCATGCTATTTTCAAATGTTTGCATTTATTAAGTTTTAATTAAAGCCGTTGGAATTAGAGCAACTTATACAAGTTTTTGCACATTTTTCTTTATTGTTATTATAAAGTACAATACTGAACTAAACGTATCATCTGCATTCCATTTTTATTATCCTAATTTGATCAAAAGTCATATTTAAGAAAATTTGGTGAAATATCATAAATGTTATTTTATCCAAAAAACATTAGTATAAGATATAAGCAAAATGGGAAAAGATAAGTTATTTAACTAGTGATATAATCAGTAGTTCTTTATCTACACTTATTACATTAAAAATTGGACAATTAATTTGAAATACATGAATCACATAAAAAGGACAATATAATAAAAATAAAATAGAAAGTATGTTCTTCATAAACGATATTATGGGATATTATTGAGATCACTCGGATATTATTCTATATCACAAATATTATACGTATCCTTCAAGTTTTGGTTACTTTGCATTTAGTTCCTAATTTATAGATTGCTATTAGGAAAGTAAATATTGTAATAGTTGTATATAAATCATGCCTTTGTATCAGTTTGGTAATTTACGTCAATAACACAATTCAAGCTTTCCTTCTTCCTTTGCCATTAGTTTTTCATGGCATCAGAGCAAGAGCTAATTTGATCTTGGTTCTTTCTTTTTTTTCTTTCATCACGAAGATAATTAAGATGACAAAGGAGACGGAATTCCAATTAAAACCGATAAAAAATATGAGTCTATACCCCCTTCTTCACCATTATATCTTCATCCAATTGATAGCCCCTATCTTTCCTTATCCCAAATTATTTTCAACGGGGATAATTATTCTTTGTGGGCAGACGCTGTAAGAAATGGTCTCGATGCTAAAAACAAATTGAGTTTCATCGAGGGTACCGTCAACAAACCGTTGATTTTGGAAGGTGGGGAAGAGACCCTTGAGGCCGTTGCTTGGCGGCAGTGTAATGCCATGGTCAAAGCATGGTTACGGAATGTCATTGATTACAAGCTCCATCCGAGTATAGCCTTTTCAGGAACTATAGTGGAGATCTGGAAGGAGCTCCGTGACCGGTATGCAATCGGGAATGCACCGAGAGTCCGCCAGCTTAAGAGCGATCTCAACGAATGCAAGCTAAAACAGAATCAATCCGTGGTAGAGTACTACACTCAATTGAAAGCAATTTAGGATGAACTAGCCAATTACAGCCGTACAGTGTCCCTCACTGTACTTGCGGTGCGTCGGCTGCCATAATCAAAGAGAAAGAAGAAGAGAAGGTCCATCAATTTTTGATGGGTCTCGATAATAGCATTTATGGTCACGTTCGATCCAATTTACTGATGGAAGATGAGGTTGCCTCTTTGAGTCGTGTCTATGCCCTTGTCCTTCGTGAAGAACGTCACCGCGCTATTACAAAAGAGAAAGAGGTCTTAGCTGAATCAGCCATGGTCGTGCGGGTCACAGGAAGTAGCAATGGTCATGGTGCATATGCCAAAGACGGTGAGAATACAAGGGTCATCCGTTGCACTCATTGTAACAAATTGTGGCACACGAAAGACAGGTGTTGGGAAAAGCATGGAACCCACGGCAGAGGCAGAGGAAAGTATGGAGGCCGCTGCAGAGGAGGTAGAGGACGTGGCGGCTACAATCAGCAGGCTCATGCCGCCACCGTGACCGACGTAGATTTGCAAAAACAGAATATCACCATTGATGAGGTGATACAATTGCGTAGTTTTTTTAGTGCTAAAGCAGAGAACATCCAGCAGAACTCAGGTATGAAAAATGATCAATACGGTCGTTGGTTACTTGATGGCGGATGTTCGCATCACATGACAGGTAGATGGGAAATGCTAGACGATATTTGGCAAGGCAAGGTGTCTACGGGTCAGTTTACCTGATGGGTCACAGATTGTGACACAGGAACATGGCCGAGTGACATTAAATGACAATTTTATGCTTAAAGATGTGCTATTTGTTCCCTCCTTAACATGTGATTTAATTTCAATACAACAATTAATTATCGAGAATAATTATGTTGACCCTTTATAATGATCATTATGTAATACATGACCAATCTACGAGGATGAAGATTGAGAGGGGTGAGCATAGTGATGGTGTATATTATTTCAGAAATGAATAACGGCATCTGGTGGCTAGCTAAGGCAAGTACGAGCATTGATTCTCACTTATGGCACGCTAGACTCGGACACCCGTCTAGCAGTATTTTACCTCTTTTTTCTGATTTAATTGGTTTTATTTTATCTTGGGATTCGAGTAATATTTGTGACCCGTGTTGTCGGGCCAAACAAACTCGTTCGGTTCTTAAGCCTAATTATAAAAGAAGTAAGGATATTTTTGCTTTAACTCATTGCGACATTTGGGGTCCATAGCACACTAAAAGTTATTTGGCTCAACTCCTTCCTCCAGTCACTCGGAATTGAGCATCATTCACCCATTGAAGTATTTTGTGACAACACCGCCGCGTTAAGTATTGCTAAAAACCCGGTTTTCCACGATCGTACCAAGCATATTGAGATAGATTGTCATTTTATACGTCACCATATCTTGAACAAGACTATCTCGACATCCTATGTACGAAGTAAAGACCAAGTTGCAGACATTTTCACAAAGGCATTAGGCGGGGAAGCTTTTCGGTTTCTTCAATTCGATCCAAGTTGGGCATTAGCTTGCCTAGTGCTCCAACTTGAGGGGGAGTGATAAACGATATTATGGGATATTATTGAGATTACTCGGATATTATTCTATATCACATACTCCGTATAACATACGTATCCTTCAAGTTTTGGTTACTTTGTATTAGTTCCTAATTTATAGATTGCTATTAGGAAGGTAAATATTGTAATAGTTGTATATAAATCATGCCTTTGTATCAGTTTGGTATTTTACGTCAATAACACAATTCAAGCTTTCCTTCTTCCTTTGCCATTAGTTTTTCAGTTTTATAAGAGATATGAGATATATTTTTCTTCGTGGAAATAAGCTACGGAGTACAAGCTATTAGCTAAGAGTATTACAAATATATAAGGATGATGATTTGAATGTGTGACGACCTTGTTCGCTATACCTTCACTTTAATTACTTATTATTCCCTCCTATTCATGGTATTCTTCGTTTTTTTTAATTATTCACCATATCTTCCCCATTTTCTTATTTGGTATGTATTATGTGGTCCAAATTCAATAGCATGTGAGGTAATGTGTTTTGTGTGGTCCAAAATATCGTATTTCATTTGCAAAAAGGAAAAAGGAATATTAAAGTGAATAAGAGGGAGTATTATATTAAACCATTTTCAATATAAGAGAATTTGTTGGCTGCCAAAAAAAAAGAGATAAGAGAATTTTCTAAGAGACGGATAGCCTTTGGTGATTAGTAATAATCGTTCTCTTAAGACATTAGGAGTGAGACAAATCCCCTATTTACTAAAATATTAATAAATCTCCAAATTTTCCCGTTATTTTTCCCGCCTAAGTGACACTCTACAAAAAAATATTTGTCTTCTAGTTAATCGATCTCACTATCTATATTTAGTTTTATACATTGTTTACTTCATAACTAGTTATATCATAAATTTTCTTAGTATAAAAGCTTAGTATTTTAAAGTTATCTTATTGGTCGATTATAATGAATGATTTATTAAAAATTGTATTTAGGTAGGGCCCCCACCTTCTTACCCCTTAACGTAGTTTATTTTCGCAGTACGTTTTTTACTCATTTTAGTACCTTTTTAACATTACTTTCTACGGAAAATTCACATGTTACCCCCGAGGTTTGCCATTTTGCACGAAATACCCAAAATTTTGATTTAGAAAACTTTAAGAGGTCATAACTCGTGTTTACGAGATCATAAAGTGACGGTTTTTTTTTTTCAAATCGATCATCTTTCCGAGAACTACGATTTGAAAAAAAAAAATTATTGTATTTGGATCCCGTAGCTAGGAGTTATTGCATGTCAAAGTTTTTTTGACCGAACAAACTTTGAGCGAGCATATCTCTTGGTTACGAATTCCGAACTCGGCAATTTTTTTTTTCAAATCGTAGTACTTGGAAAGACGATCGATTTGAAAAAAAAAATCGTCACTTTCTGATCTCGTAAACACGAGTTATGACCTCTTAAAGTTTTCTAGATCAAAATTTTGGGTATTTCGTGCAAAATGGCAAACCTCGAGGGTACCATGTGAATTTTCCTTTCTTTCTATTACCATACCCTTAAACAAAAAAAAACTCTAAACTTAGTTTATTCAATTACTATTTACTAATAAACAACTTTCTCAAATCAATCCTTTTCTTTAATTTTGGATGATAATATTCGCTATAGAATAAATTTTTAGTTCGTTTATTTCAAACTATCAATCAAGGCGGTGTTTTTTTTTGACGCTTTTTATAACAATTTTTTAGTTCTTTTTCTAGGGTTGTGACATTGTGGCAAATCGGGGTTGTTGGGTGGTGGTGGGATGGTGGCGACTGGAACACCAAGGAGATGACGTCAATATGCCAGAGAAAGAGATTTGAAGTGGACAGCGGTGGTGAGATAGGAAGGTAGATCGTGACAGAGGGGTGGTTTGATGGAGAGATTGGGTGGTGGCTGGCCAACGGCGGTGGAGCAGATGGTGAACTGGAGGGCTATCGGAGGGTTAATATGGGTGGTGATGGTAGTGGTGGTTTGGAGTTGGCGGTGAGGGGTAGTTGTACTACGCTGAAGCTACATGGTTTCATCACTTTTTTTTTCTTTTGGTTTTGCAGTACAAATGAAAGAATGAGGGAGAAGGGATGAGTGAAAATGAGGAGGGTAAAATAGTCAATAATGTACAATAATGAGTAAAATGTGTATTGCGAAAACACCTTTAATTAATTACCCTCTCTCCTATACTTTCACTAATTATTTACAATCTTTTCTACTTCCATTAATTATTTACTCTCCCTTTCTTTATCTTAACTTTAAGTATGATTACCTTAACTTATACTATGCACATTCGAAAAAAAAAAATTAAAATAGAAATTATTACATTCCTCAAAATTAGAAATTACATTCCATGCAATAGAGTTTATTGCATGATTTAAAAAATGAGATATATATTTGAACAAAACTTATAACATGAAATAATCGTAATTGAAAATACTGAACACAAAACAAATATGAAGTGGTTCATCAATTTAATCTCATTTTAATTATACAAAAACATCACTAATCTATGTTGAGCGGTTTTTAGTATATTCAATTTAATCCCATTTTAATTATTATTATTTTTAAAGAAAAAATAAAACACTTGTTGTTTATGACGATGAAATCGTTTATACATTGTGACAATAATAAATGGACATCTAATACAACCTCTAACATACTCCCTCCTATTCTGAGCAATGTTCCCCCTTTCCATTTTCGGTTATTCACAATACCTTCCCCCTTTCTTTTTTTGGTAAAGTTTTTTATTGTTAAATGATCATACTACCCTTATTACTTATCTATTATTACCATCCAACCCACCCTTAACCTATCCTATTAACCTTCTAACCCAGCCCACTAATTAAACCTAACCAAATAATCTACCCAGCCCACTTATATTAACCCTTAGCCTTCCCGCCCTATATTAACCCACTCCCTCAACAAACCCTACCCTATCTCCTTCTCTCTTCCGCCTCTTCATTCTCGTCACTCTCTCTCTTCCGCTCTTCATCTCTCCGTCTTCTAATCTTCATCACTTCATCATTTCTTTACCAGCCTATCATCATCTTCATCTTTCCCTCTTCTAATCTTCATCACTTCATCACCACAAATTCATCCTATCATCATCTTCATCATCATCATCCTTCATATTCATAAAAATCGACTTAAATCACAACGTAATGGTTAAATTGGAACCTCTTTATTCTGATATTGACTTACGTGAGATGGAGAAGAGATATGAAGATGTAGATCTGGGGGAGATAGGGATCGACGATGATATATATGCTTGATGTTGTATCCGATGCTTTTGTTGTTACTGCATGTGCGAATTATGTTGTTCCTGTGTTGATGAAAGAAGATCATGAGATGAAGGCGAAGTTGTGGATAGAAAAACGTTATATTCCAGAGAATAGAAGGCTGTTCATGGAGGATCTATGTAAATACCGGCCCGTATTTGCGGTTTTATTGGAGTATGAGGATGAGGAGACTGCCAGGGAGAAGAGAGATGGTGTTTTTGCATGTTCATCTGCTGATCTTTCTAAGTCAGTTGATGAAATAGATCTGGTTGCCATGCGAGACAACCCATTCATTGTTAGTTGGTTTATGAGGGAGCTTTGTAAGTATTGGCCTGGTTTTGAAGTTCTACAAGAAGATGAACCAAGGGAGGTTGATTTCTTGTCCTATTACTTGATTCAATTTAATTGTTTTTATTTTATGTTTTTTATGGACTAGTGATGATCTGGTTTATGCAATTGATTTCTTTTCATCTAATACAAGCTGCCCAATGATATGCTTTTTTGAGGGCAGTAGATAGCCTTTTGTTGTTGTTCATGCACTACGCCACCACATTTTTGAGTGAAGAGGCTGTGTATGAACAACAACTTTGAGAGTAATGTTCACTAAAGATGATTTCACTGAATTACTCATGTTTTATGTTAATATCCATGATACGCCAAAGACTGATTAGTACAAAAAGTAGTGCAAAGTTCAAAAGTAGACTCTACTTGCTGATTTTCTGGGTTCTTCTTGATTGCTTGCTGTTACTACTCCTTTCTTTATCTGCGAAATTGTAGAGAGTCAGAACCAGTCTTTGATATGCTGCAATATTCCAAAATTTTGCTACCATGCTCCATTCACCTGCATATATATCTAGATAATACCAGTAATAGTACCAGTAATTGTACCAACAGGTTCAATGTCGCATGTTGGTTCATTACTGGATCCACTACTACTAGCTATGTTCTCTGCATTCCCTGTTAATATGCTGAGTGAACTTACTAATTCACTTATACTACTTGCATCACCAACATTCTGTACATATTGTATGCATTCTTTCACTAAATCAATATTAGCATTGAGGTATTCAGGCATCAAACCAGCTGCTGCTAGTTTAGACTTGTGCATATGTGGCACATGATAGTCTATGCCACCTTTTTTTTTCATTACTTCAAGCATACATGCATGTAATGTTAACCACACATACTTCAGTTTAAGAACTTCTTGTTCTTCATATGCAATGAGTGTGTTTCCTATAAGTTCATCCTACTTGGTAGCCCTTTTCTTTTGTTGAAGAGATTGGATAGACCTAAAAAACCCCAAGTCCAAGACATTCAAGTCTGGTGAATTGGGGGTTTGATAGTTTAATTCAATCTGCCATCCGGCCATCTGATGTTGCTGCTTTTTTGAATTCTGGATCATTAGTATTGAAATGTGGACGAGCATTATCTTGTTGAATGATAATATGCTTACTCTCATTAGTAGGCCATTTAGCCTTTATAGCTGGCAAAACACAGTTTATAACTATGTCTCTTGTCACATTTTTGTTTATTGACTCTATGCATTTGGTTTCCATTGTTCCAACAACTCTATTTTTTGAGCTTCTTTTTGCTGGTACTTGGACAGTGAAAGGCCAAATGCCTATCTTCCCATCAAATATTACTTCACCATTAGACCCATACCTGGGTCTTGCTACAGCACACATAAACATCACCTTTTCTATGAAGTTCTTAGATTGGACACATCTATGAGGTTCAGTTTCATTTTTTGCCAAATAAAACCTTGTAGAAGTTTTTGTTTTATAAAATCATTTCTCATCCATGTGAATGATATTGCTTTAATCTTTGAAAATCACTTGTTTGGTTAATTCATGATACTCTAAATGTGCTAGACTGAAAATTAATCTAACAAGTTTGTTGTTATCTGTCAAACCTGGTTTGATAGCATTTGTATGAGATTTGATCTGCTTTGATGTCACCCATCTATTAATTGTTGACTGGCTGACCCCTAACTTTGTAGAAAGCGAGTGTTGTGTTGTCCTACTGAGAAGATCAATTGACTTGAGCTTCTCAGTATCTAACACAATCTTCCGAATTGTAGTGCATCCTTTCTTTTTGCTGTTGACATTCACCTGTATGTTTTTTTGCCTTTGTGCCTCTGCTATATTCCAAAGGTTTGTTATTGTTTTCCTGCAAACTGAGTACCATTTTGCCAGTGTTAACATTATACCATAGTCTGGTCTACCATTTTTGCTGTTTTCTAAAATTGTTTCAATAATTTTAGATCTTTCTAAGTTGGTGAGATTCTTCATTAGATGATTCTGTATTTTTTTGTGTTGTGTTTCTGTGAAAAGTGTTTTTTGGACATGTGCTAATGAATGAACCCTAATAAATGACCCCTTGTATTTATAGTAGAAAGAACTTTGCACTCTTTTGAACTTTTGGTTTTGGCGCAAATATGAAACCTGTTTGTAATTTGGCTCCATACTTGAATTTTGGTGCCAATTTTCAGACTTGGTGAGAGGATATTTAACATTTGAGATGATATTTGGGGTATTCTAGCTTATGTGACAACTCAAATGGGTCAATCAAGACAAGATGAAGGAAATCAATCCTTAATCTGAAGTCCATCTAGTTCTTTTGTTCTTCATTTCAGTTCAGTTGGTGTAATTTGTATCTGAAGTCCAATAATCTGTAATTTTTTTGAGATTTTTAAGCAGATTTGAACTATATGTAATTTTATTATGTAATTTAATTAGAATTAAGAATGTGTAATTATTTAATTATGTAATTTGTGGATTAATCAGACTTTGTGGATTAATCAAATTTTCTGTGGAAATTAAAAGGGAGGGAAACTGAAATGTCATTAAAAAAAAGGAGGGAGTCATTAACTCTTAATTGTACAATTAAGAAAGTCATTTATACACCCTCTCTCCAATCACCTTACCCCACTACATTACTTTTGCTTATTTAATTCAAATCCTTAAAATTTGTGTCAAATGAAAAGGGGAAGAAAGCTTAGAATAGGAGAGAGTAGTTTACAAAAAAACGTTGATTTTTTTTACATAATTTATATTCTCTGTATTATAATAGATTATATTAATTACTACTTTAAGTTATATTTTGTGTAAATTCATTTTTATATTTAAAACATTCCATTAAGGTATTATATATCCATTCCTGTGCAATTCTGCACAGGGTTTAAAACTAGTAGTAATAGTAATTATGGTCACAATTTTTTCGTAGACTATTGTTTAGCTTTAACATGAAAATAACAAATTCTCCACCAATTTCGAAAGATAATAAATTTTATTATTTTTAGATTTCTCTAATATTTTTATAAAAAAAAAACGTATTGATACTACTAAGTGAATAATTATGTAAATAATTATAGTGATGTAGTGATGTTGAATAATGGAGTAAGTCAATATTGAATTGATTATAATCGTGTCACCTGTGATATGAGGAGTGGTGATGGGCCTAACAAAGACTTAATTAAGCGGTCTACAGACTACAGTACTACACAGTTAACACAAATTATACGGGGTGATTTGTCGCAAGCTTAACACGGGTCAAGCTCCCCTTACAAAGAGCAAGTGGAGGGCAAGTGAGATGCTTCATTTATCCCCAACCTACCTCTCCACTTATTCTATATGAGGGAAGTTTAATCCGTCTTAAGTTTGTGACGGGTCGTCCCGTCGTATGGGAGACTTGCCGCAGAGTTAATACACTTATACATCATCTCTAAGACCATCCCCAAGCAGAGGTCGCGCTAATTAGGTCGCGACCCGGTTTTACTCTTAATCCCACTTTATTTATCTTGATCTACTTTCACCCTCCCAAGCAGAAAGTCGCGACCTAGGTCATCAACCCAATCATTTTCTCTCATATTATTCTCTACCCCACTTTTCTTTCCTATTTTTACAATTATTTTTCCTAACAATTATTATTTTTTTATTACTCAACCAATAAAAAATGCACACCTAGAAGGTCACAAGGTGGTCAATTTTGTTCAAAATGGTCACAAATGGTCACAAATTGACCTTTTGATGGAGAAGGTCACAAAATTAACCAAACAAGGTCACCATTATACTTGTTTAATTATGTCATTAACATGACCAAGCAAGGTCATGACCTAGCAATTGACCTTGCTTGGGCATGGTCTAACGTTTATAGGCGCCACGCCTTCTAAATAAGTCAATAACATGCCCCCCACTTCAATTCATAGACGTTGGTCTTTTCGTCTATCAATCTTAAACCGACGTGTGTATTATGTGTATCCATCTCCATTTATTTCTCTCTCATCTAATCGGCTTGAGTGCTTGACTAAACAATCGACCGTTAGCTCGTTTCGGAATATAATCCGGATCATTGAAAAATAAAATGAAAATGAAAAGGATCTCAATTGGCGTAATATTCAGTGGCATAAGAAAGAATTAGTAGGAATTATTGTGATTTGTTGGTTTAACAACAAACAATTAAATAAAGTACTCTATTAGTTACGGAGTATTATATATTGGAAAATGACATGGCGACACCGGGTGTTACTCAAATTGTGCGACACCCGGGTTATAATTGTAATTTACTTGTACATTTTGCTTTTTCACTATCAAAATTCAAATTTCAAACTAACTAATACTAAAGGGTAAATGAGGAACTTAACTTCATGATAATAATAAAAATAAAAATTGAAAGATTCAGTGCAATATTATCATGCGGTATATGTGGAAGAAATGAACAACCTGCTAATCGTTCATGTGAATTAGAAGTATGTAGGATGTAGCCTTTGACCAAGATACATTTTTATAAACTAATGATGACAGCAGCAACATACTTCCTCCGTTCCATTTGGTTGTATACGTTTGCTTTATCACGTATGTCAATGCTCATTTTGTTTTGTTTATATTTTTAGTTACATATTATTAAAAATTATAAAAATTTGATATTAATATTGTACTCGGTAAGACAATTTAAACAAGATCTCACATGACTATCTTTTATGTTGTATATTAGAAGTTGTATTAACGATTATTCTAACTTATGAATAGTGCCCAAAAAGCAAACGTATACAATCAAATGGAACGGAGGAAGTATAATTACTAGTTATAGACTTATGGTGGAATTAGTAAATTAATTGTTTTTACACAAATTTTCAGGTAAAACAGAAATTTCCGTCTTAAGCTTAAGACGGGTCAAATACATACCAAATTACCCCATTTATTGCCCGAAAAATACCAAAAGTTTTGTCTTTATTATTGTCACTTGTTAGTATTTGACCCGTTTAAAGTTTTAGAAGGATATATCCGTCTTAAGCAAGACTTACTGTTGTTTTTATAGGAAAAAAAATTCATTTCTTATGAAGTCTCATAAAGCGAAAAATAAATGTGTCGATCAATTTGGGTTCGGGTTTACAAGAATTTACGTAAGATCGAGTCTTTATTGATTCTGAGTCATTCTCGAATGAGTTGTTCTCAAATTATTTGGGGAAAACGGGCAAGTTTGCAATAATTAACACTACGTACTCGGGCCGGGTTGAATAGGGTCGGATCAATACAAATTCGAGGTCAGATTCTTCGTGGTCATTAATTTGGATTTTCGTCGAGTTATTCGGACCAAATCATTCAGTTGGGTAAGTTTTGTCGGGTCTAATTAAAGTATTCACAATTAATCTTTTCACTTCTCTTGAATTTCTACTGTAACACACGAGCAATTTAGCAAGATGCAGGTTTTATATACTCTGTATAACATATATATATGTAGCTGACGTGTTATATATATTTACAGTTTTTATATACTCCGTATATACATTCATACCTTAATTGATAAACGATATGATTTGATGAAGATAAAATGTGTGTTATGATAAGTAATGTATAATATTTTACATATAGTTTAGTTTTAATTGATGTCTTTTTTATTTTCCTTTATTAATAAACAGTAAATTACGGTTTTATCCCTATGATCTTGGCGCAAAAAGTAAAATTACTTTATAATTTTTAATTTTTTTCTTTTTTTTTATTATGGTGTTACCGAGTTTCGGTAACACCCGGTGTCGCCCTAGCACTTCCCTTATATATTATGCTATTGTTTAAATTCTGTTATTTTCGGCTGAAACGAGTTGAAGTGAATTAAATAAAGGTGAGTGAAAATTAATAACTAAACTAAATAGAAATAAGTTGAAGTGAAAAAAGTTGAAGTAAGACTTAATTTTGTAAATAAATGAGCTAAATAGAGGCATAGAGCTCACTAGAGCTAAACTGAGCTCGGCTAAATAGCGCCGAGCTGAAATGAACCAAAAAGAACATACTCGTCACTTCCAACATTTTTGATCATATAAGCTAATACTCCGTTTATCTTCACTTGTTCAATTCAAATAATTAACTACCCACCATTGAAGCACAAATTCTCATTTGTGACGGACACTATCCGTCGCAAGCTTAAGACGGATACCATATTCTCTCACAAAATACCCATCAAGGGTGAGTGGAGAAGCACATGGGGGGTTCCCACCTTGTCCCCTCTACCCATTTCCTCTCACAAAATACCCGTCGCAAGATCCGATCCGTCGCAAGCAAGACCTAGTGCCATTGAAGTTATTGAAGTAAAATAAAGTTGGTCGATAAACACATTAACTTATTTCCCCTTAAAAAGCTAAGATGAGATTCATGAGAAGATTTGAAAGTGATGTAGAAAACAAGTGAGACAACTACAAATATGGGTCATGAACTCATGACATACTACCTCCATTCAACTCCACATGGTAGGTTTCTATTTTTGACACTATTCACAAGTCGGAAGAATCTTTCAATTTCCGGCTAATGCATAAGAGAAAATATATTCATGTGGGAGCTTGTTTGATTCGTCTTTAAGAGTATATTAAAAATATCTAACTTGTATAATTTTTGCAAATACGTAGCGAACTATATTTACGATACAAAACGCGCGTTGGCAAACGTGAAAAAAGATAAGTGTAGTGTGGAGTTGAATGGAGGGAGTATTATTAATAAGGTAATGCATATAAAAGATAAAATGGAACACCTGTCCATGAAGGCATGAACAATACATTGTTGTTGCAATCTTGCTACAGAGATAGGGT
The DNA here is from genome assembly GCA_022085475.1 of Heliosperma pusillum. NCBI lineage: Eukaryota > Viridiplantae > Streptophyta > Magnoliopsida > Caryophyllales > Caryophyllaceae > Heliosperma > Heliosperma pusillum. The sequence continues at coordinate 17,884 of JAIUZE010066623.1, read as the reverse complement.
AGAAGTCATATCAATATGAAAATAACATGTAACCAACTCCCCCATTCGCAGGTAACATACATCTAAACTCCAAAAAGCACTATTTTCTCAACATTATCATAAACAATTTAACGGGAAAACGGTTTTTCTAACTTGTGCGCTAAAGATACACATTAATAACCTCGATATGGAAAGAATTTCAAGATATTCTCATTAAAAGTGCAAGTATTAAACTATTTATGGCTATGATACCATGATAGATTAACTATCTCAACCAAAAGTTTGAGGTGATGATTGATGCTCATATATTATAGTTATATTCTATTAATTCTTTTCATATTAAACTTATTGAAAAACCGTTAATCTATACGGAGTAACAATTTTCGTTCTATGCGAATCATTTGGATTATAGTTACACTGACCATGCTACAAAGTTTAGAAAGAGTTGGAAAATAAGAATATCAACTAATTACTTTATTTTATGATAGTTATCGTGATAATACTCTGTAGTTGATAATTATAGAGTATATTTCTTTCTTTTAAAACAACATGTAACCAACTCCCCCATTCGCAGGTAACATACATCTAAACTCCAAAAAGCACTATTTTCTCAACATTATCGTAAACAATCTACCAGAAAAAACGATTTTTCTAACTTGATGTCCTAAAAATACATATTAATAACCTCGATAGGGAAAGAATCTTAAGATATTCTCATTAAAAATGCAAGTATCAAGCTACTTTTACCACAATTTATGAAAATTGTTTGAGATTCCTTCCATATTAAACTTATAAAACACACGTTAGAAAAACCGTTAATCTATACAGAGTAACAATTTTCGTTCTATGCGAATAATTTGGATTATAGTTACACTGACCATGCTACAAAGTTTAGAAGAGCTGGAAAATAAGAATATCAACTAATTACTTTAGTTTATGATACTTATCGATAATTATAGAGTATATTTCTTTCTTTAGAAGAATAGCATTACTCCTTTTTATTTACAAAATGAATTAGAACTATTATTATCCATAGTTTACAACACATTTCAGGAAAATTATATGGTGATAGTGAGTACAGATCGAGTGTTGACTCCCATTTTTTTTCACACCGTACTTACTTATCAAATACAAACATCGCTATTTGAAAGAATACGACGAGTGACACGAGTCGATAAGAGTTATAACAATTTGCACCTTCTTCAATCCTAACTATCAATGGTTCACTATATTTTTGATACGAATTTCGCAGCGGAATAAAATAACAATGATATGTGATTAACGAACTAGACCTATAGTTCGATAATCGTGAGTCAAACCAAGACTTATTGATTTGATACTCGAAGAACTACGCAAGAAAACGCGATCTTACGAAGCCAAATGAATTGCACGCAACAACTCAGGAAAATTCACACACAGTGTTTTTGTTTTTAACTTTGAATTTCTCTAAAACTAACAATACCAAAGACTATAAATAGCCTACAAAGACCACCGTTTTAGACAACACTAAAAGACTCCTAATGATAGACTTAATAGCCAATTAAAGCCATTAACTAGGCAAATTAAGGACCCCTAAATGCAGAATTAAAACTACAAATGAATGGAAATAAACACTCAACTAAATAAGGCATTAACACCCCTTTATTGACTCAAAAGAAAGAGCAACTTGAAAGTCTTGTAATAACTAGCCTCTTAGACGGATCCAATGCATGATAATAAGCAAACGAAACGAGCCTTCGAGCTAGAAGAATAGTCGACCTCTACAGCCAAAACCAGATTGTTATCCAACGTCCCTTGCGTAGTCATTCTCGTCTCACAACTCGTATCATTCGCCCTTTCTTCGAAAAGAATTGACCTAATTCTTGTACCTACTAATGTCGAGATAAGGGCTAGTATTTTGATACAACATGTGCCTTTCCTTTGTTGCCCAATGCCCGGATCAAAAACGAACACACCTATAATGTCAAGACTCATCTCATTTTTCACCGTTGAAACATACTCTTGTACCTTCAAATCAATCAAACAATAATCGTGATAATTCAAAACCCCGTTAGGATTTATTATATTCTTGCAAAAGTTCAGTTTTGCAATCCCTATATCGAAATTGTAACCCGAACCAAGTGAACAAAATGACTCTCTTGCAGATTCATCAACCATGTCCTCTTTACTATAATCGTCAAATATAGGAGGATGATTGAAATCAATGGAAGAACCATCATTATAAACAACATGCTCTTCACCCTTAGAAAATAACGGCTCATCAAAATCATCAAAGAAGGGAGGTAAATCCAAATTTAAGAAATAATCATACTCCTCTTGAATTTCTTCATAAAAGAATAAACCTTTTTTATGATTGAAAATTTTTAAAGGCTTCATTTTTTTTTTCGGATGGACAGTAACTTTAACCGTGAACAGTGTTTTTTTTTTTTTTTGGAATTTGATGCGCGTAGGACCGTCTCGATAAGAGGAAATCAAGAGCCGAAGCTCTGATACCACTTATGATACGAATTTCGCAGCGGAATAAAATAACAATGATATGTGATTAACGAACTAGACCTATAGTTCGATAATCGTGAGTCAAACCAAGACCTATTGATTTGATACTCGAAGAACTACGCAAGAAAACGCGATCTTACGAAGCCAAATGAATTGCACGCAACAACTCAGGAAAATTCACACACAGTGTTTTTGTTTTTAACTTTGAATTTCTCTAAAACTAACAATACCAAAGACTATAAATAGCCTACAAAGACCACCGTTTTAGACAACACTAAAAGACTCCTAATGATAGACTTAATAGCCAATTAAAGCCATTAACTAGGCAAATTAAGGACCCCTAAATGCAGAATTAAAACTACAAATGAATGGAAATAAACACTCAACTAAATAAGGCATTAACACCCCTTTATTGACTCAAAAGAAAGAGCAACTTGAAAGTCTTGGAATAACTAGCCCCTTAGACGGATCCAATGCATGATAATAAGCAAACGAAACGAGCCTTCGAGCTAGAAGAATAGTCGACCTCTACAGCCAAAACCAGATTGTTATCCAACGTCCCTTGCGTAGTCATTCTCGTCTCACAACTCGTATCAATTTTTAGATTACAATGATGTTTTAACCATAAACCAAAAGGTCAAATTGAAATATGCCTATAATGTTGTATCACCCAAATTGTTACAAATGTTAGAACTTAGAAGTTTTAGAATCATACTTCAAATATAAATCTTAATTATAAGTTCACAGATTCTCATTTCAGACCGTCAATATATGTTTTAAGCTTAAGACATGTCAAATATATACCAAATCATCTCACTTGCTGCATAGAAAATATCAAAAAATTTATCTTTACTACCATTACTTGTTAGTAATTGACCCGTCTTAAGCAAGACTCGGCGTTTATAACACCTCCTCATTTCTACCTATCAAGACTCAAGAGGCAGAACCCAATACATACTCACTTATTTGTAGTGTCATAATTGGGAATTGACAATGACACAAACAAACACAAAAGAAGAGAAATACTGAACAACCAGAATACAAAAAGAATAGACACACACAAAGAGTGAAAGAAGATATGCGATGGTAATTTCATAAGCATTCAGTCATTCACCAATCAAGGTTTGTCAAGGACACAACACATGCTATCCAAAACCTGACATATATAAAACACAACAATGCCCAATTATTGGCCATCTATCTATCAAAATTCAAACATCAACTACAAATCCTTAGTGGCATTACAATAAAGTAAGGAGATTCAAATCAGACACATAATTGTCCACAATATCTTCGTCTTGACCAATAAACCAATACATCTTCGACTTCCCAAATTAATAAAACAAAAATAGAAAGAATTAAATGTTTTTCTTATTAGTTTTTTAATTTTCGGTAAAACACCACTAAATTCTTTTCATTTTAGATTTTTTTTAATATGTCTAGTGAGTAGTGAACACATCTTAGCGTCTTACACTTTAAAAAAAACGTCATTTTTAATTTTTTTTATTTTCTACGTTATGCAACTAATATCCAACAATATGCATATTAAGATGGTGGTCGCATATTTCTATTTACTAGGCTAATAAATAGCTATAGTAACCATGTATGTGGATTATTTAGATCTTTGTTATGACAGAAACGAGAAAAAACAAATAAAGAACAATAAAGACGATAACACACAGATTTACGTGGTTCATTAACGGTGTGTTAGCTACGTCCACAGGGCAGAAGGGAGGAGAGTTTTATTAATATTGAGGAGTATTAAAGAGTTTTCAGATTCAGAGTTCAGATTGTTATGATAGCATAATAGCTAGGGTCAGGCTTAGAGAGTTTATATAGTACTTTCTAAGACCTAGTACAGAAAACCTAGAAAAACTCAATAACAGGCTATAAACCCAAAACAGAACCCTAGCCCAAACAGATTAACGGATACCGTTTAGGCATTGTCAGTCGAAGTGACAACTAAACTGATTCAAGAGATTATTCCAACAAGATCATCTCAAACTTTTTGATTTTGTTAGAATATGTTGACATATCGACTAAATTACGAATACGATCACATATTTTATACTTCCTCCGTTCCATTTAGTTGTATACATTTGCTTTATACACGGTTTTTTAGGAAAGGCAAAACATGTGGGGTAGACAAGGCATTAAACTACAAGATTACAATTATACCCCTCAAATGAAATTACCAACTCTCTGCCAAGGACACACCACGAATATTTGTTTCCCTCCATCACAGTTACCAAAGTCCCCATCTCCCAACCATCAGTCTATCACCATAGCTCTACGGCTCCACCTACAACATCACCCTAACCCCACATCGAGCCAACTACACCACATCTCTACTCCGCCTTCAACACCACCTTACCCCGCCTTCAACACCAGATTTGACGGTGGTTTGTATGTGCGTCGAGTGCGTTGATGGTGGTCTGGATGTGAGATGGCGTCGGGAGTGTCGTTGGGTAGTGAACATTGGTCGGAAAAGAAGGTGGTTGATAATGTTCATTATCCAACCACCATGGTGGTATGGTGGTTTGCTTCGACAATGGGGGATGTGGGTCAGCGGTGGATTTACCAAAAGTCGGTGATTGGCGGTGTCAGATCTGGAACGACGAGAAGATTGGAAGAGTTGTTTATGGCTGGTGGTGTTCGTGGATGAGTTTGGGTGGTTGGAAAGAGACAAAGAGTTTAAGGAGAGAGGGAGAGATAGTCAGAAGTATTCATGCGGGTCCAAAAATATGAGGGTAGTATAGTCATTATTTCAATTAAAGATGTCTAAAAATAGAAATGTATACAATCAAATGAAACATCCCGAAAAGGAATATGTATACAACTAAATGGAACGGAGGAAGTATAAACTTAGTTATTAATTCTATCTAGGAATAATTCATCGAAATCCTAAGATAATTAATATTTTAGTTACTCTCCTTCAAAATGATCTTCCACAATATTTTGGGCGGGTTGCAACACGATAGTTAGACCATTATTTTCGACATTTATATACCTTCATTTTTGCTGACAATTATTTTAATACAATATTTTCTTATAACAAACATAAATATCTTAATCTTATATCATAATTTAAAGCAATTGTGGAAAACAATTAGAATGAACAAGAAATACCAACAAATTTAAACTAAAATTACTCCGTACCATTATTATTTAGATTTGTTTAGTTTGACATGATCAATTTCACACGGCTGCTGGAGAAGACGTAACTTTGTGACCAATCTTTCCATCTCCAGAACCCCGTCTCATATCACCACCACCACTGACCGCCACCGCCGCTGCTGCAGACATTCCAGGATACGGCGGCGCTACGATTCCACCTTGTTGCGCTGGAGCGTAAAACACCTGCCTCCCTGTTGTGTTATCGTACGCATTCTCCCCCTGCCTAACGACTTGCGCTGCCCCTGCTGGCGTGTTGTACACTTGTTCCGATGTCATTGGTTGTTGTTGTTGTTGAATCGGATAGTATCCTCCTTGATTTGGTCGTATCATTGGCTGCGCGTGGTACGCATTTGCCTGAGATGGTGCGTGCATCATGTACACTGGTTGTTGTTGTTGTTGTTGAAGTTGCTGTTGCTGAAGAAGTTGTTGTTGTTGTTGACGTTGTTGTTGTTGTTGAAGTTGTTGTTGGTGCTGCGGTGGCTGAAATTGCTGTTGTTGTTGAAGTTGCTGCTGGTGCTGCGGTTGCTGAAATTGTTGTTGAAGTTGCGGATTATATTGCTGATGATGTTGCACTTGCAGCGGAGGTTGCAGTGGCTGATTTTGATGTTCAGCAGGCTGCCAATAACCTGCAGACATTTGCGACGATTTTTGATACGGATCGACAAAACCGTCGTCATTTTTGGACAAATACATAGCATTTTGTTTCTGCTGGTTTTGCATCTGGAGGTGATGAAACTCCTGAGCCGAGATTTGGAGCCGGTTCATTTCCTGAACCATATCCGGTTCACGAACCGGACCGGGTACCTGAACCGGCACCCTATCCAACCCGAACAAAAAATCAACATTACTATGAACCGGCAGCGGGACTGGCACCGGTAAAGGAGGAGTAGGAGAAGGAGAAACAACTCGAGGAGAATCCAAAACGACAGCGTTCGGCAGGCTATTGCAACGGTCCACAAACTTAACATCTCGAACCGGTTCAGAAAATACACCTGTTTCAGAACTAGCCGAACCAGTACTAAGTTGTTGATCAGTAAACAAGAACAATCTAAGCCTAGCAGTAGAAATCTTAATAGAACCACGCATGATACGATCAAACTCCTGCATCATAAGCTCAAGATCATCGTCATTGGTAACGGAAATGAGCGCATCAAGGTCTTCACCAGGTAGTTGGTACTTGAAAGTAAAAGGTGTGGTATCGGGTGAGACAAGCGAGGCGAGTTTCGAGTAGAAGGAGATAAACTTAACGTTGCGGTCAACTGACAAGATTTTGGTGTCCCCGCCAAGGTAAGATAAAAGATTGTCGTGGGAGCGGGGTTGGATTTTGCCACCGTAACTGACCATGAACTTGACCTTAGTGAAGGATTGGTCGTCGAATGAGGATTGAGGCGGGTTTTCATAGTCGAGGTCGCGGGAGCGTGGAGAGGAGGTGGTTGAGTCTGGGTAGGTGTAGGGTGGGTAGTTATTAGTGTCCATTTTGGAGTGTAGAAAGGTGTTAGGAAAGTTGTCTAAGACATAGAGATTAGAGATGATGGAAGAATTGAAGGGTGAAGAGAGGGATGGGAAGTGGTATTTGTAATGGAAAGAAGTCAAGGGTACATTGAGTAATTATCCACGTATATGGAGTAAACTAGTAAGGAGTATAGTGATAATGACAATAACAAATAAGGCGTCATCGGTAATTTGTGAGTGGGGGAGCTGATCAATTTCGGCTTTTCATCTCGTATACGGCTTTTCTAGAACTGATCAACTTCGGGCCGGCCACTTTGGCCCTACCCGTTTGGCCCGCTACTTAAGCGGGCTTGGACAAGAAGAAACTAATAAAAATATTTGTCGGACGGGCCAAGCTCGGCCCGCTATTTTTTGTGGGCGGATATGGACATGATTAAGAAGCTCATGGACAAGCCCGCTAAAAAATTATGCTTCATAAAAACAAAAAACTAATAAAGTAAAAATATACAACAAGATTAAATGAAATAAAATTTGTATTAGTGATAAAGCAAGTAGTTATAATTTTTTTTTTATATCGTTACTTTTCTAGAGACATGTAACTTCAAAATAATCATGTTTAATTATAGAATTTGTATATGTTCAGTTGAGGTTGCGATGTTTTAGTTAATTCGAAATATATGTTAAGTCTACTTTAGCCTTAATTTTATTAAAAAATTAGTTTAATATATTTTCTATTCAAGCCCGCAACCCCACGGACAAGCCCGGTAGCTTAAACTAGGCGGACATGGACAACCCTAGTAAGCCCGCTTAAGCGGGCTTGGACAAGACATATTAGGCCCGCTGGACATTTTTTCAAAGATAAGCCCGGCCCATATCCGTCTAAGCCCGCAAACGATCACCTCTAGGCTTTTCTCACGCTCATTTGTTATCTTTTTTTTTAAGCGTATAATGAATTGTTATCTATTTTTATTTTTGATAACTTTTATTCAAGTTGACAAGTGGTCATGTGAAGGCCAATTCTTATATGGTATATCATACTCCCACTTTTATTTAGCTTTTTTAAAACTCTTCAAACTTTAATTTTATAAATTGAAAAATTATAAAAATTATATTATTATTCGTAATTTTTATTTCTCTACAGTTAGAGATCACATTTGATATATTTTTGTGTCTATTTTAATTTCTCTCGCATATTCACAACATATAATTGACATATTCACATGTTATTTTGTGTGAATATGTATAATTTAGTAAATGAATATCTATGATTAGCTCAATAAATTACGTTTATTTATTCTTACGTATAAGCAATTTCTGAATAGAATATGTTTGTCATATTGTGTGAATACTATATTCATATTGTGATAATATGCAAGTTTTATTGTGAGACTATAACTTTTCATTTACGTGAATATGTCGATTATGTGATGTTAATATGAGGATTAATTTTGTATATGTGTGAATATGCCATTTTATTTTGGGAATGGAAAATTTCTATGTTATGAATATCTTCTAAACACACATAACTGTGTGAATATGTGTATTCTATTACATGAAAATTCATGAGTAACTCAATAAATAAGTATACCCCGTATATATTATTCTTAAAATACCTATTTCGTGAATATCTTTCTTACATTAGGCTGAATATCTATATTACCTTTTTGTAAGTGTGTAAGTTTTACTTTGTGAATATATATAATTTGGAACTTACTACGTGAATATGGTAATTGAATAATGTGAATATCTCGTGAATATGTCAATTATGCGATGTTAATAGATTGTTATGAATATACCAATTATGTGATGTGAATATAAGGGTAAAATTAAAATAAAGACCAAAATATACCAAATGTGATCTCCTCTTATAGAGGAACACAAATTATAAATAATGGTACACATTTTTTATTTTTTAGATTTATCAAGTTTAAGTTTTACAGGAATTTAATATTGATTTCGTTTATTTTGTCAATAACTAAACTCATGGGAGTTATGGAGTATATTATATCCTACTCTTGGGAGTAGGATATAATTTACCTGTGAAGACCTAAAGTGTGCAAATGGTTGTGTGAGATAATTCTTTATTTTATCGTTAGTTTTCTCTCTTTTTTTTCATTTCGTTGGTCTTTATCCCAAAACGAATAGATAACAAATGACCGGGACGGAAAGAGTATACAAATAAAATATAAAGTTTTTAAAAACTAAAAATCAACATCCAGCAAGTATGAAAAATGAGATATCATCACCGGGTGTATTTTCAGTACCACCGAGGGCATTCTTGTAAATTATACTCTATATTATATTTTCACCTTTTTGTTACTCCCTCTGTCCCGGTCAATTATTGTTGTTCTATTCATTTTTACGGTGTCTTAGTGAATTGTTGTCCTTTCTATATTAGGAAGGTTTTCTATGAATAATTGGATCACCGAATGAATTTATTGTCCACTTGTCACCCCCTAAGTGGAATTACAAATGGTTCTCTACTTTTTCCTTTATCTTTATGTCAAAACGAAAGGATAACATTTGACCTGGACAGAGATAGTAATTTTTTTTAATTGTGTAAACTCGTTATTTTAAGAGGGTAGAAGTGTAGTACTGAAAGACCACATATATAATTATTCAGTAGGTCTTGCTTGCGACGGATTGGATCTTGCGACGGGTATTTTGTGAGAGGAAATGGGTAGAGGGGACAAGGTGGACACCCCCCATGTGCTTCTCCACTCACCCTTGATGAGTATTTTGTGAGAGAATATGGTATCCGTCTTAAGCTTGCGACGGATAGTGTCCGTCACAAATGAGAATTTGTGATAATTATTTGACATCAGTGCATTTAAGTTAGGCCATCTCCATACCCCTACTTCCATGTCCATCTTCTCCGCTGTATTGCCGCCGCTAGCTAATACACCATTCCTTTTCAAAAAGCATGTAAACTACCATATTCATCAAGCAACGTATAGTAGTATAAGTATGAAAAAACTTGTTAGAACATGCAAACATGTCGGGCCACACCAAAACTTGTTAAAACATGTGTTAAATTTCATAATCGGGTATGGGTCTAGGGGCGTCTCAAATTTTTGGGAGGCCCGGTGCTAGAAAGTCGACGTGCACCAAAATATTAGAAATTACCGCTCTATGTTTAAAAGGCAAAATATGTGTCCTTATATATCCATCCTATTAAGATACTACTCATTGCGCCTAAGGTTTTAAAACTCATACCGCAAATATATGTAAATTTCAAAATATGCCAAAGTGGTGCTTTGAGGAGGCGAACCAAGGTTGGCTGTACCTTTGTCCCTATATGTTAGGCTTCAACCACTAGACCCAAGCTTATTCATATCATTATTTTTATGTTTCTAGTATATATCCTTAGATTTATGTAAATGAGGCCCTCTAAGGTTGGAGGCCCGGTTGTTGGGCTCAGCCTGAACCGGGCCTTAGCCGCCCCTGTCTGGGTCCAACCCGAACTGAGAAGAATTTCTTCACAACATGCAAACATGTCGGTCTGACGCGGGGTTTTTCGTCGCCCTCCCCCGGCCAAAACAAAATTTATAAACTCAACTAAGCTAATGTAGTAGCGGTAGTCGAGGTCGATCCACAGAGAGGTCAAGGATTGAGTACAAGTTCGTCTTAAATTATAAGCTAGCTACGCAAATCATGAAGTGGTAAAGATTAAGCTAATATCTAAGCTAAAAACTAAATAAGTCAACTAAACTAACTAAACAAGTAACAAAAATAATGGTCTAAACAATAAGAAGGGCCTAGGGCTCGATTACACCACCAACAAGTTTCTTTCACATTCATAAGTCTCTTTAACTAGTTGTCAAACAATCGGTTTAAGAGGAAAACGCCTCAAGTGATCTCCCGCCTCCCTCCCGGGTTCGCAGTCAATACAAGTAGTCCCGATTACCTCCCTCCCGGGTTCGCAACCGGTATCTTAGGACACAACTAGAACCCACTCCCATGGTATCCTAGCGATGGTCTAAGTCCTTAGGTCCGCATCTAATTTCCCAATTATCCCCCTCCCTTTCCCAAGGGTAGGCTTCTAATTGAAGGTCAAGGGCACCCCACCTCGGTTCCCACTCCCGTGTTCAACCTAAGTCGGTGAAACTAGCCAAGTGAAATAACCATAATCCCAAACCTAACCGGTTCCCACCGGTGGACAAGGGTCAAGGAGGAAGGTCAAGACACAAAAACAACAATACAAATTCCCTTAACCAATCTCAACCGATTATTCAACAACTCATAAAAACCGAGACGTAGTCATGTAAATAAACAAGTCGGGGTCTAATCGAACCCTATTGAGATACTACTCACTAATCATTACTAAATTAACATAAGACACATTATTAATTACTCTAAACATAATACTAAGCATTATAAAATACTAAAGACTAAAACTTTAACTAGTCTAATAAGATTAAATTAAATCTAGACACAACAAATACTAACATGTAAGGCAAACTTAAAATTACATCTATAAGGCCAATTACAATAAAGACATGAATTTTAACTAAATAACAAACCAAACAATAAATAAGAGAGACTAGAAATGAACAAGAAAGGGATAGAAATTATACCGACTTGAAGGAAATTGAAGACTTGAATTAAATAGGGAACCAAAATACATAAAAATCGAGTCTTGTAAAATAACTAGTAGATAAAAATATGAAGAAAAATGGTGTTTTAATGTAAACTACTCTACTCCTACTCCTACCCTTCTTTCTCCCTGCTCCTTCTTTTTTTTGGTTGCTCGTGTCCTCTGCCCAAAAACTCCTCTCCTCTTTTGTTTCCTACCCACTTTCTAAGAAGTCAAAAGGTGGGCTTGACTTCTTTGTTGTGTCCAAGCCCACGTGAAACATTTGCCCACAATCAAGAAATCAACAAGGCCCATGTGCACTTGATCCACTTAGATTATTTCGGTTTCCGCTCCATTAGGTACCTATAAAGTACAACGACGGAAGCAATACCCGAAACTCCGAGAAATAATATAAAATAACACTAACTAATGTAAGACGACTAAATTTCTATTTTATTCTAAAAGTCCGTGAATAATACTAAGTCGGGTTATTAATTAGACTAAATAAGATATAAAATGTGGGTTAAAAATACGTAAAATAAAGTGCTATCAAATCTCCCCACACTTATCTCTTACTCGTCCTCGAGTAAGCTCATAAACTAAGATAAAATGCATTTATTTGACAAAACAAACATAGAATTATAATAGCCGATATGAGACAATTAACGGGCTCACTCCGTCCCTTCAACTCACAACGAAACACCCATGAGGTAGAGTATCTCCTTGCAAGGCAAGTAGGGTCTTGCCAAAATTGCGAAACAACCATACATTAAGCACAAAATCAAACAAAATGGTCATTTCTAACCAAAATAAGTTACCTCCCTCATCAAGGCGACTAAGCAAATTCTAATTCAAAAGTCACAATTCTAAAATCCAATTCAAGCATAAAGGATAACAATCAAACACTCTAAAACCGACATTGTCTCATTGTGCATCTTCTAACCTTGGTTTGGGACTTGTCAAGGGGTAAGGTGGAGATGGAGCGAGATCTCTTCCGACATTAGAAACACTATAGACGAGTATGACTTTACTAGGGTCATCCCGACTAAACTTGGCGATATGGTAAAAGTGGATAAAGTGTAAAGTGAGCCTTTAGCAAATAAGTCATTTGAAAAATGAAATTGACCCCTTATTTGACTTATTTAATGAGAACGAGAGCCGACTCACCACCACTATCTTCCTTCCTCATGACTCGGTCAATTGGTAGGCCCTTTATGGTGATAAATCGAGGAGATAATTATTTCCAACCCTTTTTTTTTGGTGTTTTCCTTTTTTCTTTTCCTTCCTCTTTTTTCTCCTTCTTTTTTTTTTCTTTTTCTAAACCCTTTTTTTTTGTGTTTTCTTGGGGATATTTGTTTTGAGACTAGTTTGCATAAGATGAAAAGAACTCACTAATTATTGTGGAGTTGTATATTTTTTTTTGATTTTGGATGGAATAAGTGAATGGGTAGGTTTATGTGGTTTAATGTGGTTTCGCCAAGCGTAGAAGGTCACCTAAAGTCAAGTTAGTCAAGGAAACGTCACATCGGGAGAGGTGGCGATGGCAGTAGAAAGCTCACCCCTCAAACACCCCATGACACAAAATTAGACTATACACAATGCTAAAGTGTAGATTCAAGTGTTTAAAAATCATTCTTTTCACAAAATTTGAAAACTAGAAAAATGACTAAATCAAATAGAATAAGCAAAATTATTAAAAAGAAACTGCAAGTTTTTGGAAATTTTTGAAATTTTTCACAATTTAAGAATTTTCACGATTATACACAATAAGTACAAGTAACCCTACACATGATACTACTAAGACAAGAAATATTAACTAACCTACACGACAAAAAACAACAAGACACCACCAAAGTCAGCCAACACTCCAAATCACATATTCACAAGTATCACACCACCAATATCCATACACAATCCAACAACAACCACTCCATCCAGCCAACAATAACAATCCTCCCCACACTTAAATGTGACATTGTCCTCAATGTCTAAGAACAAGGGAAGGTAAAAAGAGAGGATGGGTAAAGAATATTACCGTGTGATTCTTGAATCTTCTACTTCTACCCATCATCTTCTTGTTGGTATTGAAGCTTAAAAAGGGGTACCTACACACACTAAAACAACACAAACACCAAACAAGCAAGAGAATATATACACTCAAAACACATAAAGCAAGTAAGTCATCTAAAAATCCTGTCAAGGATTTCATTAGCTTGTCAAAGGTACTAGACCAATCTTCAAGAAAGTGGTCATAATGAATCTTAAGAACCAAACAAGACCATCCATAAAACCAAGTAAGATGGCTAGTGAAAAGTTTGTGGGAAAGGAAGTGGACACCAAATATATCAAATTCGGTCCAAGATTCATCATTCAATTTCAAATCCAAAAGAGGAAGATCAAAACTTGTAAAATCACTCAAAACATCATTCTTTTTCTCAAAGTAAGTGGGTGGTGGCAAGTCTAAACTCTCAAATGGGTCACAAGTGTGAGTAAGGGGTGATTGTAAGGAGGGAGGTGAGTAGAAAAGAGGAGAAGAAATAGCTAAGTCCACAATCTTGGAAGTGTCATCACCATGATTTTCATTTTCACTCTTGGCCATTTCATCCATAAAAGCGGCCTCTATGTCATCCAACTCACTCTCTGAAAGGTCCAACTCAAAAAACTCAAGAAAACTACTATTTCCACTACCATTTAAGGCGGCTTCGATAGCATCCACTTGGACTTCCCAAGAATCATCAACATGCTCATCCCAACAAGGCTCATCTTCAAAGGGGTTAGCATCACAAGAATTAAGCAAAGTTTCACCAAAATCAACACACTCCTCCCTTGAAAAGACATCCTCAAAAGTGGTGGTATCACTCAAAGGCTTTACCTTACATGCCCCAAATTTCTCAACCTCATCCATATCAAGTGTACCACTCACCTCACCCAATTCATAATTATCATGGAATAACACGGGCTCAATGCCAAATCGCTCAACCACATCATCCACAACATCATCACTCAAAGGCTCAAAAGCCTCATCAAAATCCACAATAATATTTTCCTCAATACTCGACAACAAAGAAAAATTAGGCTTCCTACTTTCACGATTCAACCAATCAAAAAGATCATATGCTTCGTCATCCGATTTAAAAGATAGATCACCATCACATAAGGAATCAAGCAAAGATCTAACATGACAATTCATTCCATACTCAATTGTAAGACGCATTTCTTCCTCACTAAAACCATGGTCATCTAGTGAGTCAAGAAATTGCATAAGTCTATCAATATAAACCCAAAATTCTTCATCGTCATATTGAGGAAAACCAAGATAGAACAACATTTTGAAATGACAACAAAAAACGTAATCTAACAAATCTAAGACTAACTAATATCAATCCGTTGACCTCCCCGGCAACGGCGCCATTTTTGACGCGGGGTTTTTTGTCGCCCTCCCCCGGCCAAAACAAAATTTATAAACTCAACTAAGCTAATGTAGTAGCGGTAGTCGAGGTCGATCCACAGAGAGGTCAAGGATTGAGTACAAGTTCGTCTTAAATTATAAGCTAGCTACGCAAATCATGAAGTGGTAAAGATTAAGCTAATATCTAAGCTAAAAACTAAATAAGTCAACTAAACTAACTAAACAAGTAACAAAAATAATGGTCTAAACAATAAGAAGGGCCTAGGGCTCGATTACACCACCAACAAGTTTCTTTCACATTCATAAGTCTCTTTAACTAGTTGTCAAACAATCGGTTTAAGAGGAAAACGCCTCAAGTGATCTCCCGCCTCCCTCCCGGGTTCGCAGTCAATACAAGTAGTCCCGATTACCTCCCTCCCGGGTTCGCAACCGGTATCTTAGGACACAACTAGAACCCACTCCCATGGTATCCTAGCGATGGTCTAAGTCCTTAGGTCCGCATCTAATTTCCCAATTATCCCCCTCCCTTACCCAAGGGTAGGCTTCTAATTGAAGGTCAAGGGCACCCCACCTCGGTTCCCACTCCCGTGTTCAACCTAAGTCGGTGAAACTAGCCAAGTGAAATAACCATAATCCCAAACCTAACCGGTTCCCACCGGTGGACAAGGGTCAAGGAGAAAGGTCAAGACACAAAAACAACAACAATACAAATTCCCTTAACCAATCTCAACCGATTATTTAACAACTCATAAAAACCGTGACGTAGTCATGTAAATAAACAAGTCGGGGTCTAATCGAACCCTATTGAGATACTACTCACTAGTCATTACTAAATTAACATAAGACACATTATTAATTACTCTAAACATAATACTAAGCATTATAAAATACTAAAGACTAAAACTTTAACTAGTCTAATAAGATTAAATTAAATCTAGACACAACAAATACTAACATCTAACATAGACAAAGAAGGCAAACCTAAAATTTCATCTATAAGGCCAATTACAATAAAGACATGAACTTTAACTAAATAACAAACCAAACAATAAATAAGAAAGACTAGAAATGAACAAAAAAGGGATAGAAATTATACCGACTTGAAGGAAATTTGAAGACTTGAATTAAATAGGGAACCAAAATACATAAAAATCGAGTCTTGTAAAATAACTAGTAGATGAAAATAGGAAGAAAAATGGTGTTTAATGTAAACTACTCTACTCCTACTCCTACCCTTCTACTCCTATTCTTCTTCCGTCTTCTCTCCTCTCGTTTTTTCTTCTTTTTGGCTGCTCCCCCACTGAACCCCAAAAATTGTGGAGCCCCTCCTTGTCCCCCTTTCTTTTCCTATCTTCAGTCTTTTTTTCCTCCAAATTAGGATAATGGACTTGTTCCATTACTTTGCTACATGGCCCATGTGAAGAGTCAACATCTAGGCCCAAATAAAACAACCCAACTCTAGAAATATTACTCCAACTGCTCCAATTCTATTTTCTTTCACTCGACTCAGTTATGGTTTCGCTCCGTTTGGTTCCTACAAGATAAAACATGACAAAAGCAGTACCACATTCCGAAAAATAGCTTATATTAACCCAATTAACATAAGACGAATGAAATTGTATATTATTACAAAAGTGAGTGAATAATACTAAGTCGGGTTATTAATTACACTAAATAAGATATAAAATGTGGGTTAAAAATACGTCAAAAATTGAGTTATCACGGGCCACACCCAAACACTTTATAACACAAGGGAGGTTTCACCCTAAAACCAATTGGCAATAGGAGGAGTAAACCTCTTGGTTATAAAGTGATACCTTCTTTATTTCTCTAATAATGTGGAACAACTCACAGGTGGGTTTTGGGTTTTATATTCCAACAAACTTATTGTAAATTAGAAGGGTGGTTTGATAAGATTGTTTGTTTGTACATCGTTTGTTAATCAAAGATCCCTTCATAACTTTAGTTTGAATGAAATACAAGGTTATAATGTACATGAACATTTTATAAAATATCCAAATGTCTAATTTATTGAAAAGTCTCAAGAGAAACAAACAAGCAAAAGGTATTAGGGTGTGCCGTTGTCGTGACGATATTAATCGCAACAATATGTCAATTGTGTGTGAAGACAACATGTTTCCTTTTACAGTAGGTCTCCCTTGTGACGGGTCGGACCTTGCGACGGGTTTTTCCTCTAACAAAATGGGTAGAGGGAACATGTGGGGCACCTCCCATGTGCTTCCCCTTTTCCCTTAAATGGGTCATTTGTGAGGGGAAGTGGTACCCGTCGCAAGCTTGTGACGGATACTGCCCGTCACAAACAAGAATTTGTGTTCCTTTTATCCCCTTCCATATAATTTGCTCAATTTGTTATTTATATGATTAGTTATTATTATTTCATTATTTTAATTAGGGTGGTACCGAGATTGTGTACTACCCGGTGGAGCCTATCGGCATCCGGTAAGTATTCCCTTTGTCTAAAACTCTCAATTATTTAATTATGGATTTTTAGAGCTATTTTAGTGAAAGGTTATACATAACTGGAATGAGGAATTAAGTACTAACGGATAAGTTAAAAAGTGTTTTAATGTGCTAATAACAAATGGTTATTGTTGAGTAACAATCAATCCGTTTTCGCAAGTGAAATGGTGTAGTACTGATGATGATATTCCCACATATAATCATGAATAAGTCTTGCTTGTGATGGGGTGACCTGTCGCAAGCTATCCCCCTCACAAAGAGTAAGTGCCAAGGCAAGTGGGGGGCTCCATTTATACCCCACTTGCCCCCCGCTT